>CM053786.1:273498111-273635611 GCA_028749045.1 Cupressus sempervirens | reverse complement strand
ATCACCCTATTCTTTGCCTCTAGCTGTAGGATCTTCTGCATGAGGTTTTTAACTTGTTCTGCATTCCTGATCACCTCTAATAGTTATCAATATGTTGTCCAAGTGTGCATTCACGATGAATCACTTTGCTAGCTTTCCCTACCTCTTTCCAAAGTGCTTGCATATCCCATCCAAACACCTATATTTTTTTTTTCATAGCCCCAATATCCTTCAGTATTATGCTAGGGTTAACATACAACCCTTTAGGAGGCCCTAACAAACCTTTAGACTTATCAACAAAATTAGGATGTAGACCATGTTCATCAAACTCCTCATTATCTGCATCCCCATTATGCCTTAATTTCTTCCCCTGAGGTCTTGAAGGATATCTCTTCTTCACCATCCTATGGGCCAAGGGTTAATCATCCAAAGAGGAAGAAGCCCTCATAGTGAGAATGCCCTTAATCCTCTTTCTCCTACTCCCACTTTTCTTTTTATAACCCCTCATCAAATCCTCTATAAAATCAATTTTCATGTCTGAATCAAAGTCAACAATCACTTTTTTCTTCTTCTTTGAACTACCCCCAAAAGCCCTTGTTCAAATTCTCCTCACCCCCCTCAGCTTCATCCTAGGTTTTAGAATCATAACTCTTCTCCAAAATGCTACCTTCTGTATCATAATCAATATCCTTTAGACAATCTCTAGGCTTCACGATCTTCTTGAACTTTAAGACATTCATGATGAGAAACATAAGACCCTCATGGTAGACATGTTCACCATTCAGGTCCTTTTGAATAGCCTGGATAGATATGCTTAGAGACTACCTTAAATAGTAAGGAAAATTAATTTTAACATTATGCCTAAAGTGGTTGGCCAACATGAAATGGTAGCCATAACATTTCGTAAATCTCCCATCAAGAGTTAGGTATTCCATTATCACAAACAACACAAAATTCCATGAGTGAGAAATAGAGGCTAGATTGATATAGAAATTGCCTATTTTGACTAGATAGCTCTTCTCATGCTCAGACTCCACAAATTCCTCAATTTCTCTATCTGAAAGTTTCTTCTCCCTATAGAAATTAATATCATCCATCTCTAAGCCCATGGACTCAACAATCACATCCTTAGTGACCTCCATTTGTTGATTACCCACCATAACTGAGCCCTCCTTCTAGGTTTTTATAAACTGTTGTGTAATGACTAGGTTATAACCATTTAGCCTCTCCATATACTCAGTAAAATTACCATGCCTTAGAATATCCCACACCTCCTCCTTCTTCATCCACTCCGAACAACTAATTAGTTCCACCCTTTTCCTCTTACCTCCCATTTTACTATCACCAAAATCATAGTTCGGCTTCGTCTAAAACCCCCAAATGAATCTAAAAACAAGAGTTTTACAAAAATCAAAGATAAAAATTGCAAAACTAAACTAGAATCTATGCGAGTAAATTCTCATATCACTGAAAAGTATGATCCAATTCTCACAAACACTTATCCCCACATAATTGCATGGTATAGACACTATCATATTTAAAGTTTTTTTTTTTGCATAAACCTCCATTTATCATGATGAAAGAATTGGCATCCATCTAGAGATAAAGGATCATAATGTCCCCAAATGATAATATGATCACTAAAGCATGCCACATTCACTACCCAATCTGTAGTACAATTAGCTTCTCTAAAATTATGATTTATAACACAAGTATCAAAGGATTTTATAATGTGAATAGCCTCAGAGATAATATTACTAATTTTCCATGAAGGTATTATAGAGATTTTATTAAGGCAATTAATAATATTGAGTGGGTCCCCTTTCACCCATATTTTTTTAAATTCTTTTTCTTAGCATAAATAAGACCATGAAGAGAAGTAAAGGCTTTAGCAACATGATTTGTTTGATTTCTAATTGGGATAGCCATACTTCCCATATTATCACCATTTGAAATCCTTATCACAATACCACACCCTACTTTTCTTGGATTTCCTTTCGAAGTCCCATCAAAGTTTATCTTAAACCAATTCTTAAGAGGACAATCCCATCTTGAATATTCCTTGGGATTAGGTCTTTGAACACCCATACTAAAACTTTTCAGATTCCAATAATGAAGAACTTGGTATTGCCACTCATTACCCGATTACTATTCAGAACCAATAGTTTTAATATTCTCAATCATAAGAATCTTTATCTTATGGAAAACCTAATTAGGACTAGACTCCACATCTCTAAAGATCCTATCATTGTGCTCCTTCCAAATACCCCATCCCACATATGGAAGAATACAATCTCATAGTTTAGCAATCAATGTATTCCTGGAGGGTACCTTCCAACTAGTAAAGAATAGTTGAATAGTGGAGGGGAACACCCATTCAACATTCAATAAGCTGTAAATTTTATCCAAAATCTTCTTAGTAAAAGGACAATTCAAAGTAATGTGGTCAATTGATTACCAATAATTCTTACAAAGAACACATCTATTAGTAATGATAAACCCTCTCTTTTTAAAATTATCTAGAGTTAGGAATTTATTCTACAAAAGGATCCAAAAAAAATATTGACTTTGGGTGTCATACCTTTCACCCAAGCCTTAGCCTAGCACAGTTCATCTTAATCATCAAAGGAATCATCATAGGCAGAGGCTATAGAAAACACACCACTAGGATCAGTTTTCCAAATTAGTTCATCCTCATTTTGATTTAAGAAGAATGCATTCAGGCACTTACTAAGTTCAACCAAATTGGGGTCCACTCTATTGAGATCCAGCCATTTACGCTCTTTCCAATAATATGCCACAAGAGTTCCAATCTGAGTCTTACAATGCTCCATATACCTATTCCATCTTGGATCATCACAAAGTGGGTAATCCAAGATCTAAATGGCTTCCCAAAACATAATTCTCCTACCATTACCTACCATCCATTTTACCCCTTTTCTAATAATATTTTTGAGTTTCTAATCATTCTTCCAAATCAAAGACCCTCCTTGATCCACATTACTATTAAGGAAATGATTAAAGTCAAGGTTATCCTTGTTATACTTATCTATCCAAATATTCTTCCATTCCCCTAACTCTTTATGCCATCTCCATAAAAGTTTCACCAATAAGAAATCATTCATTGATGTGACCCTTTGCAAGCCAAGCCCACCCTTCTTTTGAGGCATACAAACATTTTTACAAGCAATTAGAGGGACTCCTTTTATATTCTCTATTCCCATCCACAAGAAAGGTTTCTAAATCTTTTCTATAGAAATATCATATTTTCTAGGAATTTTGAAAATACTTAAAGCATAAAGTGGGACTCTTTGCAAAATAGACTTGAAATCAACAACCTTACCCACCTGACTAAGAAGAGACTGTTTCCAACTAGCAAGTTTTGAGTGGATTTTATCAATCAGTGAGTTCGAAAACCTATCAAGAGGGGATAACCCCAAAGGTAGTCCCAAATAGGAATCGGGCAACAAACCAATCTTGCAACCAATAATCTTTTTAATCTTAGTTTGTTTGGCTTCATTGACATTAATAAGCTTGCAAATGGGGTTGCAAGCTTTGGGTTTAACTATGGAGGAAACTCTGTAGTTAAGCGCGCTCAGGCTGGAGTAGTACTAGGATGGGTGACCTCCCGGGAAGTCCCGGTGCTTCACCCCTGTGAGCATCACCTAGATCCAATGAGTGCTAAGTGTTCCATTTATTCTCATGAGAGATGGATTCATGTTGAATCACTACTCATGAAACATGGGTCATCGAGTTTGACTCAAACTCACACAGTTAAATCCTGATATTCATATCACAATTCATTGACATTGATAAAATAAATTAAACTTTTATTCCAATTAATAATTTGGCCTGTAGCATTCCCATAGTCCACCAAATCCTTCTTAATATTCCTAGCATTCTTCATTGAAGTCTCTCCCATAACAATAGAGTCATCAACAAATTGTTGGTGAGAAAACAATAGAGTAGATGAGGAAGGATTAAGGCCCACAAAGTCCCCTTTAAGCACCATATTATCCACAAATCTCCCCAAACATTCTGCCAAGATGATAAAAAGAATAGGAAAAATTAGGTCTCCTTGTCTAAGGCCCTTGGATACCTTAAAGAAAGAAGTGGGAGAACCATTCACCAGCATCGAGAAGGATGCCAATGACACCAGCATAAAGATAAGATCCTAAAATCTCTTATTAAAACCAAATGCTTCAAGAAAATAGAGAAGAAAGTGCTAGTCATCTCTATCATAAGCTTTAGAGAGATCAAGCTTGAGCAAAAAGCCTTCCTTTTTAGACACTAAAAGATAATGAATATTTTTATGCACTATAATAATGGAGACCACAATCTACCTACTAGGAAAAAACCTATTTTTCTATCTAGAAATAATGAAATGTAGAAGAGACCAAATTCTAAGGGTGAGAACCTTAGAAATAATCTTATAAAAAGAATTACATAGACTGATAGGCCTAAACAAATCCATACTATCTACACATAGCTCTTTGGAATAAGAGCAAGAAAGGTTCCTTTAGCTCTTTAAGGGTATTCCTTAACCCAAAAAATTCCTTCACACCATTACAAATATCAACACCAATGATATGCCAGTACTTATGAAAGAACAAGAATGAGAATCCATCAGGACTAGCGGCTTTGTCTCATTCAAAAGAAAAAACAAACTTAGAAATCTCATCTGAAGATGGAATAGAGGAAATAAACAAATTTTGATCCTCTAAAATAGAGGAAGGGATGCACTCAAGGAACACATCTTGCTTCTCCAAGTCTAGATTGGTATCTTGCAATAAATTTTTAAAAAAATTCACTGCCTCCTTTTTGATAGTCTCTTCATTATCAGTTAGTCCATTATCTGTATAGAGTCTGGAAATTCTATTGGCCATCCTATGCTTGAGAGTGGTCACATGAAAGTACTTTGTATTATGGTCTCCATCCTTCAAAAAGACCTTTCTAGAGCACTGTCTCCAAAACATTTCCTCTTTAGAAATGATGTCATAAAGTTCAACCAATTTTCCGCTTTCCTCTTCCCTAGAAACAACCTCATAACCCTCAATCTGAATGCTATCTTGTATGTCTTTAAGTTCCTCAAAAATTCTTTTTTTGTTCTCAAAAATTTTTCCAAAGGTATGTTTATTCCATTTCTTAATATTCTTCTTGACATTCTTCATTTTTTTTTCAACTTTGAACATAGTTGTACCTTCCACTTTAATACCCAACCACTCCTTTATGAGATTCTTTAGGTCCAGATGGATTGTCCACATTTATTCAAACCTGAAGGGGAAATTCTTATGAAAATTAAGCTTTTTAGCAACCAAATAAATTGGGTAATGATCTGATCCCACTTGAACTTGGCCACTAAGAATACATTTGTAATTTAGGATCTAGTCATTACTTATGAGAGGACGATCCAACTTGACTTGAATAAGATCCTTTCTAGATCTTCTATTAGTCCAAGTGTACTCAATCCCATGCAAGTCAATATCATGAAGAAGATGATGATCAATAAAATCCATTAGATCTAATCTTTTCTCCAAATTAGTCTAGTTGCACCCCATTTTTCATTTTCTTTTAACAAAGTATTGAAGTCCCCCATCACAATCTAGTTCTCGTCAAAAAAAAGTTTTCTCTAATTAGAGATTTCTTCCCACAATGCCTTTCTTCCCCATTTGGAGTTGGGGGCATTGAAATTAGTAAGGACCCAACTAAATTCATCTTTAGAGTTTATGAATCTCACATTCATCATGTTTTTGTTTTGTGAGATAATCTCCCCTTCAATCCATCTATTTGTCCAAAAAATAGCTATACCACTTGAGCCTCCCTCAGAATCATTTCTAATAATCCTTCCACCCTTAAAAATTAGAAGATATTCCACCTTATCCTTCAGCATCTTAGTTTCTTGAATAACAAAAATATCCAACCTATTATCCCTAATCATGTTTTTCAAAATATCATGTTTATGAGGGTTATTTAACCCTCAAATATTCCATGAGATTATCTTCATAATTTATGGAAATTTTTTTCTTCAACAATGGTTCTTTAACTACCATCAGCAATGCTCCTATTCATCTCAACTATACTTTTCTACAAGTTGGAGGGTCTTCCCACCAGAGAGGGGTAAGAACCAACATCCCCATTCTTGAGGGTAGCCCCAAGAGGCATAGAAGAATGGCCACTAGATCTACCCTTTAGAATCTCCCCTTTTGCCTTGGGTCCTTTCTTAATATTCTTGGTACAAGAAAACTCCTCCTCTTTTTTCCCTCCTTTCTTTCTACCTTTATCCTATTTACCAACTAGAATCCAATCAACAATAGAACTCTCCTCTTTCGACATTGCTCTCTCATCATGAGAAATAATAATAAGATCCTCAAATTCACCTCTAACAAAGTTTCCTTCCAGCAAAGTCACCTTGGCTAAAGACCCCTTAGGCAACATAGACTCTATTTGGATCCCATCTACAACATTACCCTTCCCATCCTTGCGAATGATATCCTTATCAGCTAGGTCATTCTTCAAACTATCCCTATTAGACATCTCTTGCATGTCTTGAGCATAAGCCTCCATACCTCTCTCCTTCTCCAAAGGGGAATCCAATCTAGATTGAGCAGGCCCCACATCACAATCTATACTTTCCTACTGCATCTGAAGAGGAGCCCTCACATTCTCAGTCACACCACTACCTACATCATTATTTAAGCCATTAGTCCATTCCTTTGAAGGGGAATTCTCACCTAAACCCATGCCATCATGTTCCTATGAAGAGGTAGTCACACCTAAAACCACCCCAACACCCTTCAAAGTCTCAACAACCCTATTCTGATCCTTTTGCACCCACACTTTCTTAGCCTTTTTAGACTTGACTTTTAAAGAGGGACATTTCTTGGCCCAATGCCCATCTTTTTCATAATGAAAATAAACAAAGGGGATAGATTCAAATTCAATATGTTGGTCCCATATCCATAGTTTGGATTTTAAAGAGATAGATTTAGGCATATCCACCCCTTGTGAAACTCCAACACAAAATTTGGCATAGTTCATCCTTTTCTAAGAAATAGTCATTAGATCTAAAGAAAGGAGCTCCCCAAAGGTATTGAAAATGCCCTGAAAAACATCTTCCACCTAGAACTCAAGGGGAAGACCTAGTAAATGAACCCAAACTAGTGCTTGAATAACAAAATTATCCAAAGAGTAAAGGTTGGGAGTCCATTTCTATAGAATCAAAGTATGCCTCCCCATCACCAAAGGGCTACTATAGAGGATATTATCCTTATCCTCCTAACAAGAAAAATAGAAAGAGAGACACCCTTTAGCTATTGCTAAAATATCAACTTGACCATTCAAGCTCCATTTCATCAATGTTGGGTCTAGCCCCAATAAATCTCCCAACCAGAGTTGAATCCATACTCAAAATATTTTTATCAATAATCTAGTTAGGGGTTTTGATGGAGAACTTACCTTTATCCCTCATTGAAATATCCCTAACCAATAAAAAGATAGATTTTCTAGTGGGGCATACGCCAAACAAGCTTGACCACTTTTTGGCCAGCTTGGGCCCTCCACCCATGTCCTCCAAAGTCCCACCATCCTAAGCATCGCTAGAGTTAGAGGAATCTCCAGCTAACAAAGATCACACTTCTGGCATAGATTGCACATAATTCAAATTCTCATTCTTTCCCAAACCCTTCTCTCTGCTTCTGCTCGCCATCTGCACTCCTAGCTTTGTGCTATTGTTATTCTGCTAGTTTGCACAATGATTTTTCTTTGAGCTTCTTAGAGATTTTAATCATTTATCTTATTATTCATTTCTTTGCATGTAAGATTAAATAATATAGATTAAACTAGGATGGATTATAATATTCTATCTTTGTTAGTTTAGTCTTGATTTTTTCTTAGCTTTTTTTTTATCATTTTTTTCATACATGTATTCATGGAGTTCATAGGGTTCTTACAAATCCGTTCCATGTAACTTCTTTGAATTTTGCATCTTACTGTACACTTTGCAAATGTCTCATCACTCTATCAGAGATCACATTTCATATCAAAATAGGCTTTTGAAAGAATTGATTAGGAAGTTGTACAATATTTTTCAAGGGCTTAACTAAATATATCTCTTAGATATAATGATCTTCAGAAGCATCCAAATTTTGTGATATAATACAATGACATTCATGGACACAAGAAGATATAGGAGGAGCTCTTTTTAATAGTGTATGACCTTTATTGATATTTAGGAATAGGAAAGATGGATGAACTAAAAATATATAAATATAAATTAAACATCTTGAAATCCATTCGTTTGTGTGTTATTTTAACAAACTAATTATTAGATTTCGAAAGATTGAAGATTGATATCAATATTAAGAAATAACAATAACAAAGAGGCCAACCTGGAAATATTTTTTCCTATTATAATTAGATAGATACATTTAGAAACATTCAAATGCATGTTATTAATATTTTCATTATACAAAAAAAAAAGAAATATTTCTCATAAAAAATTACAAATTTTTCTTTAGTAAAAAACATTTTAAGTCGAATGATTTGTTTACAAAATCTTTTAAAATGTGACAATTTTCTTTAAGCATTAAATTAGAAAATAGATTAAATTTGATAAATTTAAGAATTTGTAATGATTTACAAGAATAATGGAATAGAAATATTCTCTTTTATATATAGAAAAATAATAGAATAGTATTATTTTAAAATATTTAATTATGTGCATACAGAAAAAGTAAAAATGAAAATAGAAAGATTCCATTTATATGTAAACTTATTTTAATGTCTAATTTTTAAATTTATTTTTAAATAAGATTTACATACATTAATTTTTTTATTAAAATTCAAAATGAATTTCCTTAAAATTTCAAATAAAAATAAAAATTACTATTTAATTTACAACTAATACATATTATATTTAGTTAAATTGTATTAATAACTATATTATACATTACATACATAATATAATAAACAAATAAGTAAAAATTGTGAGATTAGAGTGCAACTCATGCTTTCCCTAATATATTTTCCAAAGGAACAACTATTAAATCTAAGGATCTAGGAATGAAATTTTCAGCAAGCATGAATTTATGAAAATTTTAGTTCAATTTTTTTCTAGTTTTGAATAGGTTCTTTGAAGGAATGATCATTGAATATGAATATCTATTGAATTTTAGTGCAAGTGTAGGGTGTGATTTAAATTTCACAAATCATATTGAAATGAGACTGGAAAATGTCTTTATCAAGAAGTCATACAAACAAGAAGAAGAAGATTTTTTATGAGTATCAGAAGTGAGAATAATGATGTAGTTACTGGTGAATAGGCTAAAATCCATTTTAGAATAAACCCAAAAGCAAGTAGTCTATGTGCTCTAATTTATGGCATGGTGAAACAATGAGAATTATAGGTACATCATGTTGGCCTGGTTTTTCACCACCCTTGTTTTGTTGTATTCAGCAGTGAAAAACCCTAAATGTGCACTCCAAATAATTTGAAATTTGGTCAAAAAACCCTAGGCAAAAAATTTACCAAATAACCTTGTGCCTTGCCTTGTTTGGCCCTAGCCTTTGAAAACTTTAGAAAGTATTATTTCAAATAAATTTTGGTGGGACATTTTTTATCCTAAAGGTTTATTTATGTAAGAATAACCTTTTAATCTTTTGATAAACCTTATAAAGTTTTCCTTAATTGCATTATTTATTTAAAAATGTCCTATGTAGCATAGATTTTGTGTGACCATTGATCTTGATTAGATCAATGACCATTGCATTCTCACACTAAGAAGATGCAAGGATTTTAAACAATGCGAGCATGTGCTATGATGACACATAGCTCTTCCTGATGTTCCAGCCTTAGTGCATTGTAAAAGGTTCATGGTTGTCAGAGCTAGTCAGACCTTCTTGAAGAGTTGTTAGTGTTCTCACACACATTTTAAAATTCTTGCAATATCATTGGCTTGTTCTTTAATGAAGGTATTATTTTATAGTTTAGAGTTTCTAATCATTGATCTTGCAAAGAAACAAGGGCTAGCACATGCCCACAATAATAAAGTGCACAAATGTTATACATTGCGAGGAAGCGCCAATGCGATGCATGGCATAGTGTGACATCATGGGCTCGCCTTTCTCAAAAGGTAATAACAACTTGTCTTATGTGGTACTTGTCAGATGAGCTAGAGTATAGAGAAAGCATCTCATTGGTCCGACTAGCTGACTAGATATTACAGTCATAGAAGATTTTTTATCACTGTCGATCTGAATAAGATCCAGGGTTAGTTCTTACCCACAATATGGATTTGCTCGACATTTAAATAATGTGGGAAAGTGGGCATAGTGGGACCAAGACTTAAAGGGAATGATGAGTCATGCCATGTTGGAAAGGTCAGATGAAGTGAAGTGCACTCATTGGTGGAATATGATAGGTATGTTGAGTTGGAAGTGGTGATGTCATGGGTGCTGAAACTTTAAATGCCATAGTTAAATCTGTCAGAGCATGTTGGTAAAAGGATCATATTTTATTGGTTAAGTCAGCTAAGTGGGCTATCAAAGAAAAGGACTTTGGCCCACCGTAAATCTAGGAAAGATCGACAGAGAATGCATGCCTAAAATAAGAATTTGTAGGAATTTTAAGTAATGTGGGCATGTACCCTTTTGACATGTGGCTGGGGGCTCTCAAAATTTTAAAGCTTTTTGTTTTTTCAAATAAAGCCATCAGATCATCATAGGATAAATGGGTGAAATCCAAAGTTGAAGTGCAAACATGAAAATAATGGCTACAAGAGTTAATATGATTCAGAGTTCCTTCATGCAACCTTAGTGCATGGGTATAACATAAAAATTCACCATTACTAAATCATAAAGTTGCAAATTTTCTTAGAGCAAAAGGATCTCCAAAGCTAGGGCACATAATTTCACAGTAGTTTTAGTGAAATTGTAGAGAAAATTATAGAGAAAGAAGGGAAAATTTAGTGAGTAAGTAACTTGTAACTATATGAAATCCAAAATTTGCAGTTGTAACAGTTTAAAAATTTTAAAAGATGCCTCCATGGAAGGAGTTTTCTGGGCAAACTGATTACTTAAAGAAGGTTGTGCATGATGATTTCCTAGAACATTTTTCCTTATCAATAAATGAAATAACTAAAGGTAGGGAGATCATTCCTAAGAACCCTAGGGTAGTAGTTGTTGAGGTTTTCTATGATAGGGAAAACTGGGTAAGAGATGCCCAAGTATCTATTGGGGGTTTGCAATTGTTCAAAAAATGGTTTTCAAAAAGGAATTTAGATACCCCCATGATCAATGTTTGGGAATTTTACATTCGAAGATTAATAGTCCCTATAGTTTTCTTTGACAGTGATCTATTGACTGACCTGGCTAAGAAATATGATCCTATTATAGGGTGGGTGAAGAATCATTCTAAAGTGAATCTTTTTAGGGTTTTCCTTGAGCTTCTTAGTGAAGTTTTTAACCTCAACCCTAGCCATGCTGTGCATGAAATTATTGATATGGATGATTTGCAAGCAAGATATGATGCACAACGAATATACTTGAGGATAGGGCCATTGTAGGAGCATGCTACTAAAGTTGGAACTTTGTTTATGATTACTACTAGCACACCCGAGCCATTACTAAAAAGACATTTTAACCCTAGGGCTTAGGCATTATATATTTCTCTTTGTAAAATTTTTGGAATGGATGAAGCTAAGAAAATCCCAGGATCAATTGTCCTCATAATAGAAAAAACTCTTCAGTTTGGAATGAGCACTATTCTAGATTTTGCTACTTTTCTTGCAAAGGAAATTCACAATAGTTTTTTGGGTATAATTAGGGGAAAAGTAGATAAACCTTTCTGTTGGTATTCATTTCTCATGCATATATGCTTGTACAAGGGATTCACCTTTTTCTCCAAGGGTATGGAGCTGGAAACAACTAGAAATGGAGAGAGGAATCTAGTATAGTTGTGGAGTTTGGATATGACCTCAAAAGCCAAAGATGCCAGTTCTGTGAGGTTTGACAAATATTTTGCATCAAAGCTTAGATTTCTTTTGAGAGGAGATAGCCCTAGAATTCCACAAGAACTGTTAGAATTGGTTAGAGCTAAGGACCATGCAAAAGGGCTATTGGTTAGTCATAATTAGGGGGATATAATTCCTATAATGTTTCAACAGTGATAAGAGTATATGGCTTTTTGGGAAAGCCTCATGTGCTACCATTTCATGTGCCTTTGAAGATAGGAATAGCTACGTTGTTATGGAAAATAGGCACTATAGATGAGAGGGAGTTGCCTAAGAAGGGTACATTTTTTCCAATTGTTACTGTGGCACATGATTTTGTCTTTGTAAGTAAAGAGTGGAAGCATTTCAATTTTTTCTTAGATAGATATAACATGGAAGAATCTCATGTTAGGTTTATTGATCCTGAAGGATTCTATGACCTCTGAAGAGAGAGAATAAAAGCTTCCCGCATGGTGCAACAAGTTTACTATCTAGAACATGTGATTAGAAATGTTTTTACTTTGTAAGAACAAGAATTGAGAAAGGAGAAATAGATAATATTTAACAAAACCCTAGAATCCATTAATGCTTTTGACCCCCATTATGATCCATTGAAAGAGAAGAAATATTAGCAAGCAAAGATGTAGGCATTGATGAATAATTTTGCTATGATAATAGAAGCCATGGATGAGAAGAAGGATGCATATGCCAAAGCTTATCTAGACAAGGCTACAAAGGTGCAAAGGAGAATAAATAGTAGAAATATGGTGTCTCTAGGTTAGTACACTTTATAGAAAAGGGATGGATATGTAATGATCCAAAATGTGCAACAGGTTCCTGCTTAGCAGAAACCAAGGCAAGAAAGCCCACTTGTAGCCACTGCTCCAAAAAGATGAAAGTTAGAGCAAGGGTCTTCTTCTCAAATGGAGCAATATTCCCCAAGCCAGTTTCCAATCAGAATTGATGATGAAACATCTCTAAGAGAACAACCTAGACAAATTGGTGGAGAGAGAGATGTAATTGTTACCTCCATAGATTTGGAGATTGGAGAGCCACAAGAACCACCTACACCTTCCTTGGATTTAACTATTTCTGATTACCAAGGTAAGGAAATTGATCAAATAGTTGTCCAAGCCTCTAAGAGGTTTATTAATGATGAAAATTTTGTGAAATCTGGGGCATTTTCTCAATTCTTATGGAGGCTAAATATAGGAAATTTTGAGAAGACTTGTGAAAAGATAAAGGCAAAACAACCTGATAAATTAGATTCTACTATTAAGGAGGAGGTAAAGTCTAAATTTTTGAATGATTTTGCTCAATTTACTCCTGAGGCCGAAAGGAAAGTAGTTAGATAGTTAGGAGTCCTTATTTTACCTGAATGGGATATAGTGAATGCCATAGTTTTTGATTTAGTAAGGAAACAAAAGGATGTCCAACTTAAGACTGAGGAAGAGATATTACAAGCTCATAGGGGAGTCAAGTTTAGTGATGACCACCAAGCCCTTGTTATTTGGTCAACTAAAAAAAGAGACAAGAATAGAATGCATGAAATATCTACTACACAACATACTAATGCATTGATAGTTTTTAGGGCTAGTGAGGTAGTTAGTAAGAAGATAATAGGAATGGCCTCGGAAATGTTAAAAGTTGGTAGTGTTGTATCTAGCTAGGAAGAAGATAGATTTGCTCAACTCAGTGCTAGCTTTGAAGAAATTTTAAAAGCATATGAGGAAAGGTGTATGAAAATACAATCATTGGAGAACAAAATATATCAAATGGAGAAGGTGCTTGGGAAAATAAAAGTACAAGAAACCAGTAAACCAAGGATTATGTACCGTCCATGGCCACTTATTGAGCCTTTTAAGTTCACTCCAATTGTTGAAATACCAGACACCCCAAAAAGGTGATCGTTCTACACTATAGAGGAATTTGAGAAAAAAAAGAATAAATTATATGTACTACATGTGGAGCTAAATGATCAGTATGAAGAAAAAATGAGATAGAGTGTCATGTATTTGGTAGATATAATTGAATGGTCATCATTTTTTGATTTGTTATCAGGGATGAGTTGAAGAAAAATGAGGCTACACTCAGACCCCTTATGTAGAAATGGATAGAAAGAAATAAAGATATCACTGTTATGTGTATATCTGTTATTCAACTACCATGTCATCAAATAGAATAGATCTTTGATTTGCTAAATAAATTGCAAGGTTTTGATGACAAACATGATTCTTTTTAAAAGAGATTAATTATTTGTTTTTCCAAGTATATTGCAGAGAAGTTTGATTTATTTCCTTGTGCTTTAAAGACCATTGATAAAGTGAAGGAAAAGGAAGAATGGAAAAGAGAACTAGATGAAATTATTTTTGAAAGGATGAATAAAATCATTAATGAGACTAGTCATTTATTGTGGGCAAGGAAAAATGAGGAGTTGGTTAAAGTGAAAATATTCAATAACTCCATTAGAAAAGAATTGGTTGATATAGAAGAAATTGGAAATTCTCTAATAACAGTACAAAGAGAAGTTCTAAATTTTGATTGGCCAATTTACACTACTTATAATGAGTGGAAAGATAAATTCATGTCAATAAAGCAGATGTTAGAAGATGATGAGACAAAAGATGATGCAAGTATAACTGTTACTTTAATTGTTGATGATGAAGATAGAGAAAATCCCCAAGTTAAAGTAAACTTGTACGTAATTGAAGAGGACACATCACTTTCAAGCCTCATGGTCACTTATTCTAAGGAATTAGATTGATAGAAGAATCAAATCATTGTACTTTGCAAATTCCAAGGGGAATAACAGAAGTGGACCCAAAAAAGGATGTTTAGTTTACGAGTCTTTCTGTTATTTACAGTTTTGTCTTGTTGTGATAGGTGTATGTAAAAATCTTTTGAAAGACACTTGTCAATCACATTTCCCCTTTGTTTGTTGCAACTCATGCCTATATAAATGAGTTTTCAAGGCAATGTGATGGTCTAATTTCTATTGTTTCTAGGTGATATACTTAGTGTTTTTTTGGTCCAATGTTTTGAGCAAGTTTATGATGTATTTTCTCTATTAGTTCTTGAGAATACATTAATATAGAATGATCTTTTTTTTTTTCCTAAGGTCATTCTGAGTTTACTGCAACTATATATAATTTTCAAAGAAAATGAATACAAATTATGAGCTATCCCCATATCAGTTCTTTTTGAATTTTTTCTCCTTTTAGTTACTTGGTCATCTTGATATTGTATGAGTAAAGGCTTGTGCAATTGAATGCAATCCAGTTAAGTTGTATATATGTTCACCATTGCTATTAGTTCAATGGATTAAGTAAAAGCTTTGATGAATTTGATAAGGTTGCTATCGTAGTAGGAAGGATTTTTTGAATGATGAATTTCGATAATAATTGCTGATAATATTTGTTGTAAGGCAATAAATTAGATCTATGGGTTTGTAATAGACTCTAAACCCCAATGGATTAGGCATTGGTCAAATTGATTCAGCTAGAAGAGAAATATGTCATAAATGGTTTTCAAATGCAGAATTATAATCAATTTTACTTTTATTTCTTGAAGATCTTCAAAGTTGGTTGGTAATTTTTTGCATGGAATTTTTTAGCTTCAGTTAGCCACTATTGTTGAGTACACATGCAGATCTATAGAAGAATTTTGGCTAGATCTGTTATATGGGATGTGTTTATCAAATTGTCAAGAATTATGCACGTATTTCAGGATTTGAGATGAGAATCAGAATGAAACTAAAATAATTCTCATACAGTGTTTTCCATTCTTGAATCATCCTTGGGTATACCCACCCTGATTTTGTAGAGCCTAAAGAGTAGAACACCACCTGTGGTTTTGTTGAAGTTGGGTCCAAATGGTTTGCACATATAATTGTTAATAGGAATTGGCTAATCCTTAGATTGTGTGAGTGATATCATTTTGGTATTAAGCATTTTGTTATTTCAATAGTTTTAAAACACCAACACATCACAAGGATAGATGTTGCGAGTGAATCAAAGAAAATTGTAGATGAATTTTTTTATCTATGTATTTGATAAGGAGGTAATAATGTTCAAATATGATGCCCTAATGTGATCTTGTATGTTCTAAATTTGGGTTATGGAGGCAAAGCATAATGTAGTGACACTAAACTTCAACTTGAATACTATGAAGAATTTGCAAACCCACCTTTAGAGAAGATAGTTGGGAGAGAGATTTTGAACCTAATTCTAATGGGGAACCCTAAGATTACCAAGGATGACCTAAAACCCAACTTTCATTTGCTTCTTTGACCCTTGAATTGAGGTAGATAGGTATGTTCTAATTTTTTAGTAATGCTCTTTTCACTAGTGATGACTTCATCTATATGACTACTAGAGGATGTGATGACTATCCCTATGTAGGTTGCAAGGTATAATGAGAGCATGCAAGGGTTTTTTTAAGTTCTCAAAATTTAGGTGAGTGTTTTTTTCTCAATTGTATGATTTTTTTTAAATCAAAAGAAAACATTAGCTATAAGAATAATTTCATCAATCAATCATTATAGGGAACTTGAATATATGTACAAATTCATTGGCAAAACTTAGCTAGTTATGTATAATGAAGGATATTCGAGTGGAAAACTAAGAATTAGTGAAAATGTTTTTTTATTCAATCAAATTTAGGCAAAAAGGAGGGAACATTTGGCTCTCTACTTCCATGGAAACAATAGAGAATCATGGAATATTTTGAAGGTAAATATTGTAGCCTTTTTAAACTTTCTTGAACCTCTTGCCTATCTCCATGCCATGAATCACTATTGTCAGTAATAATAATTTAAGGATTATTTTGAAAGTATCTATGGTGGCTGACCTAATATGGGATCATCTTTTGTGGTCATGTATAGATTTGGGTCACCTTTGTTATTTTTTTTCAAATCCTACCAAACAATGTCTTAAATGGACCCCTCTTATTTTAGTTTCTTTTTGTTCTTTTAGTTGCTTGATTGTGAAATCTTTAAAATTGTTTATAGTTATAGGTCATCAACTCAAAGATACTCATGCATTGTATAATGCGTTATGTATCCTTAAGATTACACTAAAATGTGTCCTTCCATTTTGAAAGATATGTCATTGAAAGGATCAGAGCCTGTAATTTTCCATAAAATCTACACTAGTATTATAGATGAAATTATCGAAACACCTTGACTGGCCTGCAGCTCAAGTGTAGCCTTATCTCGTGTATTTAATCACATGTCCAATAGACTAGGAGTGAAGGTGATTCGTAACAATAAAATAATTTAGGCACAACTTATAACCCAGTATTGGCGAGTTACTTATCCTTGTTTTTGGAATGCAAAAGATACTATAAACTTATTATTTAGACCAATATCCCATCAAATCATTATATTATCCTTACTTTGATTATTTTGTCATCTTTTCATAGTCGGCATGAAGTTTTTAAAAAGTTTGTGAAGAAAATACTATGGTACTAAAGTAAGGCTAATCATCTACTCTAGGCTTCTCAAGATCCTCAAAAGTAGCTCTAGTGCTTGTTTTTTGAATGTCTTTTACTTTGTTATTTCTTATGCAGTAACATAGTGTGCTCTAAATAGTTCCTACTCTAAAGGGACTTTGACAAACTATTGGAGGGAGTGGAGATCAATATTTAATGGTAACCAGTAGCTAAGATTCTAGTTCACATCCTTTATATTTGACATTTGTCAATGTTCTGCACTTTTTTATTATTCAATTGACATTGATTACCTCTTTATTATTCATTTTTATCCTAATAGATTTTGAAACTTCTCTATATTGTTTTCATTATTAAATTAAGATTAATTAATTAATAAGGTTTATGTTAGATCTAGGTCATCCCTTAATTTTCCTATTATATTACTAAATACATTTTTTAATAGTTCATCGCTTATCTAGAATTCTTATTTATGAAATGAAAACATTAACTCCAAATAAAAAATGTTAGGAATAACACTTGGATGTTGAGCTATAATTCGACATTTTCTACAAAGGGTAGCTACAAATGAAAGTTGGAATTGAACTAATTAAACCATGATAATATAATAAACTACAATAATAACAAATTCTAGCACAGTAGAAATGAACCGCGCTTCCAACATTTGTTGACTTCTAGCATGAAAATTGAAAATTGGCAATAGGTAAAAAATAAGTGAACCATCTTTGAACGAAAATCTAAGATATTTTTGTTCTTTCTTGGAATGTATTGGCTATCTAGAGTATCTATAATTATTTTATAGTTTACATAGATTAGGACCAGTCAACACAATCTCTTCCATCAATCATGAACTTATAGTTTTGACTTTCCAACATTGGGTGCCCCACAATTTCTACATGTAAAGGAAACTTCTCATGACCATCCTTATTGGTATTATTCTCTTGTTAAATGTATTTTTTCACGGTGAAAAAATGTAGTTGAGTTAGATAAAGAAAGGGTACCATCAATTAAAGATAAGAATTCTATTTCTATAATCTATACAATTTTATCCTCTAATTAAGGAAGAATAGGTTGTTAAGCCATGACCTCTCAATTCTAATGGATATTGGAATAGGATTCCTAAAATCTAAACTATGAGTTTCTTTATGATGTAATGAGAACCATCAGTGTCATCATAAATTGTTCAAATTTATTCATATCTAAAATATAGATGTAAGAGCATTCAACTACATTTGTTGTTGATCTTGAAGTTCTTGCAAGAGAATTTCCTAATGTTTATGCCATATGTAGACCTAAAGAGTCCAATACATGTTGAATCATAAATCTCCCAATTTTACAAGTGCCCACATGTATTAAAGGAAAGGTCTTATCATCCCTTTATTAGCCTATTAAAAAAATCTAATTTTTGTACATTTGACTTTCCAATGAGAACTATTATTGGAACTTGGATGTATCTTAACTTAAACTCTACCATATGAGAATTATAGTTGGACTGAATGAGTAACATAGTAATTCATCTATTGCAAACTATTAAAATCAAATAGTTGAATGAATTTGTCTAGAATTGACTTTTCTATTGAAACATTTTTAAAATTAGTGACCACATTGACTTATATTGTGTTTGATATGATTTGTTTTGAGAAGTGACAATAATTGAATGATTATCTAAAGAGAGCAATGTTTCACCAATGTCTATGCCGACATCACAATGACAATTTGGTATTTTTAATAATTAAATTAAAAATCATTTTATAGTTTATTTTAAATTTAAATTTAATAAATAATTGTCATTTTGATGATGGCATAGATGTTGCCCAATGTTCCTTATAAAGAAATTATAAAACTATTTTTAAAATAGAAATAATTAAAAAGTGAAACAAAATGAAGTTAATAAAATAGCTTAGTTTTAAAAACTAATATTTCTATTTATGTAACACAACTTTAATAATTTTAGAATGAGAGGGTCATTGCAAAATCTTAATTTTGTAAAGACAATAGAATTTTGTGGGTGTTAAACCATTTCTATAGAAAAAACCAGGGTGACACTATGGTTTTTGATAACTTCTTGTGTTGAAAACAACATTATTTAGTGATAGGTATTGAAAACCAAATTTTACTTCATTTAGAAATACTAAAATTTTACTTGTTAAATCCAAAATATTCCTCCATTATGGATTTTTCTCCTACAATACCATATAGATATGTCCTAGTTAGATCACTCAACCTTAACAAAATAGCAAAATTCCTACTACCCAAAACTAGCAATCCCATCCTTAATTTCTCTTACCAAGGGAAAATTAAAAAAATATTTTGGACTCTCATAGAAAAAACCATTTGACAAATCATGTGTGGTTACCTAGATGGAAAGACTCAAAGTTTGAAACTAGGCAAGTTATATAATATTTTAATATAATTTTTATACAATTCATGATCTATATGAGAAAAAAGGACAGAAAAAAGTTTAACCATACAACTATTGAAGCTCTCCATTAGCACAAAAATAACACAGTTAATGGAGTTATAATTTCTCTCATATTAGATATACACCCTACAACTACAAAGTCTCCAATCCATTGCAGAAAAACAAAAGGGAAAGCATGAATCCATTATCAAATCAAATGGTTTGTCAATTAAATCATCAAATTAATATGTTGGCCAATCATGTTATCAATTATTGTCACTTTTATCCATAAAAGATGAATAAAATAGAATAAAAATAAATGGAAATGTGTTTATCACATATAAGTTTAGGTTATTGCATTAAAAATGGGTCAATGAATGTTCTTTGATCTATTAGCATAGATTATATTTAAAAACCTTTTTTGGATGATCAACATTAAGTTTTAGGCAACAAAAATCAACTTGTCATTTGTGAAGGGCAAATAGGTTTCCAACATTAGAGATAACATCTTAGTAGTATGGTTTGTTAGGATCTAAGAATTGTGACAATAATGAGAGGTGATCTATGTTCTCTAGAGGTTCTACATCATTTACAAACTTGTTTCCAACCATAATTTATGCTCTCCAAATCTTGTCGTAGCCACATTATTCCTTTCAGCTAGCTACAAATTATATTAGTCATGACCCTATAAATTTTGGAGGTTCTATTAGTATTGTATTAGGTGTTTGGTAAGTGGATTCAACCCAAGAAGAGTTGCACCACTCAGCATGTATTTTGTACTACCATTTGGAGGGTTTTACCATGTTGACTCAAAGGTAAAGACTACTCCCCAAGTCCACTAGATGAGTAACTGGTGTTGTAATGAGTAATTTGGCTCGTTATTTTATATTGGAGTACTTTGAATATATTCATCTAACTATTTTTAGCTAGCTATTACATTGGAGAAACCTCCTAATAGTGTTAAATTCCTCAACTTGGGAGGAAGGTAAAAGTGATTCTTCCTAATGGAGAAAATCTTGTATTAGGAGATATGTTTGTGAGTATCTCTTCATGTTAGCTTGTCTACAAACAAGAAAGAAAGAATGGGGAAAGATTGACCATTTAGGGGCTTAAGATATGATACTGTTGTTCAAATTAGTGTATTTTCTTGTTGTAGATCTAAAGACATTAAAGGTATCTAAAAATAAGCTTTCATGAAATAGTTTTTATGCCTATTTTAAAGTTCTATTTGTTTGGTGTTGTCAAACATTTGATTGAAAATTATTTATTGTTATTTCATTAATGACACTCTTTTCCAAATAATATAGAAGAATCATAGAAGCATCTAGCAGTAGTCCAACATGCCTTCCCCATCAAGGATTTATGTGGGGTGTTTACATTTGATGTGGTGTAATGAAACCAAATTTAGATTCAGATGATAAATCTAGGGGATAACTCATGGGGTAACTCAATTTTCGAATTGGTGGAAGAATGCATTGGTTAAGGGTCCCCCTAGGTTAGCGAAGCACTAAAATGGTCAAATTTAGGCCCCTAACATATTATACTATCATATGGGTAGCTTATTTTCACACAAAGGAAACTTTCGGGCCACCTAATGACCCTTCCAAACCCTAGTCAAGTGCGAATTCAAATTTCCCAAAAATATTGGCTCATCCTATCCCTTGTCAAGTGGGTTTACTTAATCTTTAACAAGCTAATTAGTTTAAGGGTTAAATGCCACCATGATCAAAATCCTAGGTAAAATGTCATTAACACACAACAATCTACAAGTGTCAAGTGACACATGAAAGCACATTACACATCATCATGACATATCCCTAATGCATCTTTCAGATTAAAATTTTTACACACATACAAGCTTACATTTATGAAATAAAATACATCACAATGAGGCTTTTGAATCTTCCAAATTTACCTCAGCTAAACCCTGTTCACATGAGTTTGGACTTTATTTCCCCAATAAATTTCCAGGGTTCCACTTGGTGCACACTAAACTCGAGCATCAGCAGTCCAAAGGAAGATCACATAAAATACATATCATAATGCATACAAATTCCAATGCTATGTAATCCATATTACATAATTCAATTAAATTTCTTTTCTTAATCATTTGAAAAAAAAATTAAAATATTAAAATATCAAAATCTATATATCACATTTAATCTTAAATCAACATGATTGAATTAACATTTTGCACCACATAATAATCTAATTTCTATCCTACCATGTGTAAACTTGAATCCATATTTGTTTGATCATCCCATACAAAAGAACATGGTTCTTAATACATATCATAGGTGGATTTTACTATTGTAAATACCAAAATCAATAGATAATATAAGCCAATGTCCATCTAAGTCTCAAATAAATGCCAAAATATCCAAATCTTGAATATACAAATGCAATGAAATATCTATGCTATGATGGGTTGGGGTGAGCTCTCACATCCTTCCCCAGGAATGAACTTCCTCCTAGAATTCATCAAAAAGGTATGGGTATTAAGATTTCATCCCAATTACATCTTCCCATGAAGTCATGAGCTTGTCATAACAATCCCACTAGACCCTAACCTGTTCTAGTTCTCGACCTCAAAGTGTGAGGGTCTATTGAGCCAAAATGTGAATGGACTCCAATGCTATTTGTTCATTTGACTCCACCTACAAATCATCCCAATCTATTATGTGAGATTCATTATACATATACTTTATTAATACAAATACATGAAATACATTATGGATGCATGACAGGCTAGGTGGTAGGGCTAAACGATAGGTAACTGGTCCTATCCACTCCAAAATCTCAAAAGGACCCACAAAGTAAGGTGCTAACTTAGAGACTTTTCCAAAATGGATTGGACTCTTATGTGGTTGCACTCTCAAGAAGACTCTATCACAAACCATGTATTCCTTATCTGCCCTCTTCGCATCTGCATATGTCTTGTGTCTATCTTGGGTCTCTCTAAAACATTGTCTAATTAGAATCACTTGTTGCTCCATATCCTTGACTGACTATGACCCTATAGATATCCTATCTTCAATCCTATCACATGTCAAGAGTGTTCTGTAGGACCTATCACACAAGCCTTGATAGGGTGGCATGCCTATGGAAGTGTGATACCCATTGTTATAGGAAAATTCTACAAGATGAAGGTATTCTTCCCACTTGGACTAGTGGTCCATCACATACATTCATAACATATCCTCTAGGACCTACTTAACTCTCTCTATTTTCCCATCTATCTGGGGATGACAGATCATGCTAAAGTTGAGCTTAGTACCTAATGATGTCTACAATTTCCTCTAAGAGGATGATGTAAATAAAGAATCTCTATTCAAGATTATCTTACAAGGAATGCCATGGTGTCTAACAATATCTTGTAAGAACACCTATGCAATTACAAGTGTTATGAAGGTAGTGTGAATGGGTGAAAAGTGGGAAACTTTAGTCAAAGTGTCAACTATCACCATGATAGCATCATGATGATGAGAAGACTTTGAAAGGACAACAATAAAATCCATGGAGATAGTCTCCCACTTCCACTCAAGTATCTCATGTGGCTGCATGAGTCAACTTGGATGTTCATGCTTTGACTTAACACTTTGACACTCTAACCATTTAGCCATGATGTTGGCAATTTGCATTTTCATTCTTAGCCAATGATATAATAGTCTCAAATCAGCATGAAGCTTCTTAACACCTAGATGTGCTACATAGGGTTTTTTGTGAGCTTCCAAAAAAATGAACTCACATAAGTCACCTATGGAGGGTAAATAAATGTTTCCTTTATGATGTAGCAATCCATCTAGACCTGATGAGAAATTAGAAAATTTTCCCTCTAGGGGTCTCTAAGAGTGGACTAGTTGACAAACTTATGCATAAAATACATCTTTGGGTATGTGGTGTAGTATGCGCTCTCTCAAATCTGTCTTAGTAATCATAGAAGACATCTCATGATGCCTCCTACCCAAGGTATCTACAACTATATTCTCCTTTTTGTTAATGTAATATACATCAAAATTATATTTGCATAAGAACTCTGTCCACCTTCTTTGTCTGAAATTAAGATTTAGCTATATGAAAATATACTACAAATTTTTGTGGTCTAAATGAAGCTCAAAGTGATGACCCAGAAGAAAGTGGTGCCATCATGCCAAAGCATGAACCATTACAACAAGCTCTAAATCATGGGTAGGATAATTGAGCTTGTGATTCTTAAGTTTCCTAGACTCATATGCTATAACTCAATCATTCTCTATGAGAATGACTCTAATCCCATCCAATGAAGCATATGTGCATACTACAAAATTTGAAGAAGGGTTTGGTATTGCCAAGATCGCTAGTGAGTTCTCTTTTGAGTTCTTGGAAGGCCATCTTGTGCTTTTCTATCCATTAAAACTTCTTCATTTCCTTTGAAGGGATGTGATGGGATGAGTTACCCTAGAAAATCCTACCATAAACCACCTATAATACCCTGCTAGTCTCATGAAGCTCCTAACTTCTATAACATTAGTCAGTGTTGGCCAATCCATGATGGCCTAGATCTTGGATGGCTCCACTGCAATTCCATCTCCTAATATCATGTGACCTAAATAATGAACTTCCTTTTTGAAGAGGACACACTTTCACAAACAATCATATAGTTGGTTTTCCTTTAATCATTGTAACACGTCTCAAATATTCTTCGTGTTCCTTCTCATCATGAGAATATATCAATATATCATCAAGGAATACTACTAAAAACTTATCCAAAAATGTATGGAATACCCCATTCATAAGGCTCATAAATATAGTTGGGGCATTTTTAAGACCAAATGGTACCACTTTAAACTCGTAATGGCCATACCTTGTAAAGAATGTAGTCTTATGAGTGCCACTTTCCACAATCTTCAATTGATGATACCCAGACTTCAAGTCTATCTTAGAGAATACTCAGGCACCCTATAGCTGATGAAATAGGTCATCTATTCTAGGCAGTGGGTATTGATTCTTGATAGTTACCTTATTCAATTTTTGGTAATCAATACACAATCTGAGTGATCCATCCTTCTTCTTTACAAAAATCAATGGTGCACCCCAAGGTGATACATTAGGAAGAATATGTCCTTTCTCCAAGTGTTCCTCCAAGTAAATCTTAAGTTCATTAAGATCATGTGTAGTCATCCTATATTGAGATCTAGATATAGGCTTAGCTCCTAGCACAAGGTCTATGTGGAAATCAACTGCCCTAGGTGGCAACATACCCAGAAGCTCTGAGGGAAAAGCATCCTTGAATTCCTATAATATCAAATAGTCATCTAGAGAGGGTTCCCCCTCATCTTCTTCCTCCTTATTACTAATAGATACTACAAACAACTAACATCCCCTTCATAGACACCACTTAAGTTGCATGGTGGAGATCATGCAAAGAGACACTAGCCTTTGCATCCCTAAAATTACTATAGGAGTACCATGATCATTTCTTCTATTTGTAGTCCATCTTAGTGGTATGTGCACATAGCCAATCCATTCCAAGGACTACATCATAAGATCCTAGGGGAGTGACATGTAGATCTAAGGTTGTGCTCATGTCTCCAATTATAATCTAACAATCATGAATAAAGGAATTAACTATAACCCTAGCCCTAGAGGCCAATTCAACTTCCCAATTATCATCCTACCCTAGTTTACACTAGCCTACAACACTCCACTACAAAAGGAGATACAAAAGAATTGATGGCTCCAAAATCAAACAATACAAAAACATTAATATCTCTTATTACCCCAGTGGCCTCAATTACTATGGCCTAATGGTTAGCTTGGTGATAATCAACTGCTGCAAATATCTTTTGGGACCTACCCTTATCTCCTACTATAGGCTCTAAAGTGGCTCCCCACTAATTACTAATTGTTGGTCCCTATGGGCACTCTCTAGCTATGTGACCCATACCAACCTAAGTAAAACATGGTCCACTAGTCTGAATCTGAATGCCCTATGGCCTAGAGTATTACTAACCCCCCATCTTGTTAGACTTGCCATAACATCCTTTGGAGGACTCCTGAGTCCTAGTTGGCTATGCATATGGAGCCTATGGCCTATGATCTCGTCAAAAACCCTATGATTGCCATTGCTTGGGCTTAGAGCTCTGATACCCCTTTGATGACTTCTTCCTATAATCTTGTTGGGACTTTTGTTATGCTTGTGGGGCCTTAGAGGACCCCACTAAGTGACTCTGATAATCCTTCCATGAGGGTTTCTATTGTCTTGCATGCTATGAGAAATTTTGGTTGTGAGATTAATCTTAAGATTCCTATTTGTTATGGAGGTCTTTCTACAACAAATCTAATCTTAGTTGCCTCCCTGAAGGTGCTTAGAAAAGCTTTGAAGAGACAAATTAAGACCCTTAATGAATCGATAGATCCACAGCTTCTCATCCTTCATGTACTTGACATAAGAAAGGAGCTTTAGAAATCTACTCTCATATTGTGTTACATTAAGGCCCCTCTACTGGAGATCATGAAACTCCTTGATCTAGCTCTATTTGAAATGCTCTAAAAGATACCTATCTCTAAACTTGGCCACAAATGCCTCCGACATAAGAGTATCTACCCTCACTCTACTTATGATCTCTTCCTATTTCCAACAATTGGAAGCATTATCTCATAATAAATGTATAGCAAGTCATGCCTTTAAATTGCTCCCATAAGGCTATAAACCAAAGTACCTCTGTAAGCTCTATAACCATGCCTCTTCTTCTGTACCATCTATGGTTCCAATGAGGAGAGGTGGTTTGAGTCAAATTAATTCCATAATATCATTCCCTGTGTCTTTGGGCACTCTTACTACTACTGTTGGCTCTAAAACTAGTGGTGGCTCAATTTGTTGAATTGAGTCCTCTTCATGATCAATTTGTCCCTCTACATCTCTAAGAGGGGGGATCCTACTTCTTTCCCTATTATCTTCTCTATGTTTCCCTATTCCTTGTTGTTTGAGCTATGGAATCATAGGTGACATCCTCTCCTAAACTACTCCAATAAGGTTCTAAATGGCTATGAAAAGTTGATTAATGTTTTGAGGTTTCTTGGGTGGGGGTCCACCAATACGATGTTCCACCCCTCCTGGTGCTACATATGCATCCCTAGAGACTCTAGCCCTCTAACAACCATTACGGGTGACAATAGGCATTCTACACACAAGTTGCAATTTTAGTTAGTTAAGCATAATGGGTTAGGCTCTAGTGTTGAAACCTGGCTCTAATACTAGAATGTCATGCCCACATTTTATAAGGCAAAACACAACCCAAATTTTCTTTTTTGTAACTATAAAAAATTGCATAACAAATATTTTGGTTATAATTGCTCTAACAAACTATTTAGTGTTCAAAAAAAACTTTAGTCATGTTTCCTGCATTATGGTTAAGTACACAGATGATGCATTTATCAATTATTAAGTCAAAGGTAATCCTTTAATTTGATTGGTAACATAGAGAGAGATTTTTAATGGCTTCTGGGAAATGTTAACATTTCAACTCGATCTTAGGTATCATGAGTAAAATGATAGTTGTAGCTTGGGGAATAAATAGTCTTAGGTGATGTAGGAGAATTCTTTTCATTTGGGACTCGAGTCCTTAGAGTTTAGAGGAGGATTAATAAGTTTTCACAATGCTACCTTTGTTGAACTGCAAATAATAACATACATGCTAGAGGGTATTAAGGGCTCTTACTTTTAATTCCTATTTTCTTTTTTTTTTTTGAAAAAAAAGGGGTAAAAATTTATTCAATAAAAGCCAAGTTACAAAGGCCTCAGGCCCAAACCACTAAACCACAACCCAAAACCATTAAGTTCTATCCTTTTCCACTAAATGCTCGAAAATCCCCACATAATCAATAGGAAGATCATCCCTATCGAAAATATCCCAACCAGCTCCCTTCTCCGAAGCCCATTTTGCCAAGACATCAACAACTCCATTCCATTCCCTGGGAATATGAAAAAAGGAGATCTCATCCAAAAAGCTACTCAAGTGAAGAATCTCTCTAACAAGAGAGGCAATATGCCAATTATAGTCCTCTATTCTCTGGTTACGTATCATGTCCACAACAATCTGAGAGTCTGATTCACACACTATTCTCCTCCATCCAAGAGAGCAAGCCCGCTCCATAGCCACCTTAATGGACAAGGCCTCCATCACGTTATTGGAATGAACTCCTTTGTGAACAGAGAATATGAAACAAACCTTGCCATCCGCATCTCTCCCAATCCCCCCCACACTAGCATGTCTAGGATTCCCACGGGAGGAGCCATCAGTGTTAATCTTTAGGACATCAACTGTGGAGGTCTCCATCTCCCCATCCTACACACTCTTCTCTTTAGAGGCTGAGCTCTCTTACTACTTCTACTTCCCAATCCTTTGTCCACCAATCCCAAATTCCTAACTATCTTGAAGTCATCAAGATCTACTGGCTCTGTCATATCACATTTAGCATAGAGAGTCTCCTGAAGCCTGCTTAAGATCAATTGCCATAATTTAGTGACTTCCCGGCTAGAGTTATAGAAAATATGATGATTTTTCTCTAGCCAAAGATTCCAAAGAATGAAAGAAGGTCCAATAGCCTAGGCCACTTGGAGGAAAGAAGTTTTCATAGGGGGCCTACCTAGGCTATCCCAAAACTCAATAAGAGATTCAACATGAATGCAACCATGACACCATGCCTCCCACCACTTATTCCAGATTTCTCAAGAGAGAGGGCATAAGAAGAAAAATGAGAAACATCTTCTCCATGGACCCTACAGAGGGGACAGAGCCAAGGACCCTAAAACCCTCTTCTCTAGAGGTTATCCCAAGTAAGACACTTTTTTTAAGCAACTAGCCATAGAAAAAATTTACATTTAGGCCATGAGAATCTATTCCAAACCTTCCACCACCAAGGAATCTCTTGAATTTGATTAAATTGACTATCCAGCTGAGCATATCCCTAGGCCACACTGAAAATACCTTTAGGGCTGGGACCCCAAGCTAGGATGTCTTTGTCCTTAGAAGAGCTGCACAACCTAAAAGAGAGAAGATTGGCCAGCTTAGCCCGAATCTCCACGGAGCCCCCTAGGGGCCAATCCTGAGGATCCTTCCAATTAGCCACAGTCATCAAACCACATCTTTTCATAGTTTTGAAGTGCATAACTTTGGTCCAACCTGCAGCTGAAAAAATCTGACATAGAAGCTGAAGGTGGGGATAGCTGGAGAGAATGGGAGGATAGCCATCCCAGGAGTCCTGCAAGAATAACACACTCAATCCCTCATTACATATCAAGAAGAGGCCGTCCTTGATGAGAGGAGCACCTCTTTTAAGAGTGTCCCAAATAAAGGATCCCTTACCGTCCAACTCCAATCTAGGAATATCCTGAAGTTCCACTCCTGGGAAGTACTTATGGGAAAAACTTTTAGCCCAATCTTGCTCTTGATTCTTGCACCACCTCCAATATAAATTGGCCACGAGAGCCTTGACACCAAGAGCCATACATTTCAAGCCTAATCCTCTAGCAAATTTAGGTAGGAAAACAATGTCCCACTTGACCAAGCTCCATTTAGAAGAGAGGAGATTGCCTAACCAAAGGAATTGTCACGACAGAGCATCAAACTCTTTCATAACTCCAATAGGAGGAGTTTGGACCAGACACCTATAAATGGGAAGAGCTTGAATCACAGTCTTGAGAAGGATGATCCTACCAGCAGAGGAGAGCCATCTATGAGTCCAGTGACTCACCTTGCTATGAAATTTCTCCAATAGACCTTGCCAACATTATTTCAGCTGAGTCCCCAGGGCAAGCGGTATTCCAAGATAGATCAAAGGAAGGGATTTAATCTAAAACTTGAGAATTCTTGCAATTTTGTCCTGAATCAACTAAGGGGTATTAAAGAAATAAATAGATGATTTACCTTCATTAATCTGTTGTCTAGAAGCTTTCAAATAAGTATCCAAAATCATTCTAAAGTTCCTTGGTTCACTTATGGTAGCCAAACCCATTAATCCAGTATTATCCACAAATTGGAGGTGTGTGTATGCTGGAATACCATTGTGCCACTTCCACCCTTGAAAAAGTCCCTGATCAGCTTGAGATTTTATAAATATTCCCAAAGCCTCTACCATAATGATAAATAGATATGGAGAAATAGGATCCCCCTATCAAAGCCCCTAAGAAGCAGAGAATAGATCAGTAGGTTCTCCATTAATAAGAACTGAAAACTATTTGGAATTCACATAGCTAAGAACCCAATCCACCCATTCCATATCAAATCCAAAAGCAAGAAGTACATGACCCAGGAACTCCCAACTAACTCAATCATAAGCTTTAGCTAAATCCAGCTTAATAAACATAACCTTTTCCTTGGATGTGGCCATAGAATGAATAGCCTCCGAAGCAATAACCACTCAATCAAGAATCTGTCTACCACCAACATAACCTCCATGTTCCTCAGATATGAAAGAGGCAAGAAAAGGCTTAAGCCTTTTAGTAATTAATTTTTTGATAATTTTATATGTGACATTACATAAAGCAATAGGTCTAAATTGATCCAACCTATTAGCTTCATCAGTCTTGGGAATGAGAGTCAAGAAAGTAGCATTCAAAGACTTAAGCATTTGTTTATTATGATATGATTCCCGAACACCTTCTAGAAGATCAAATCTAATAATCTCCCAAAACTCCTGGAAAAATTCTATGGGAAATCCATCTAGGCCTGGGGCTTTACCTTTCTTCATACCGAATACCACCTTCTCCAGTTCTTCAAGCATAACAGGTTTCAACAGATCTCTATTCATACTGTCAGACACAAGATGAGGAATGCAATCTAAAATAGCCCTAGTCTCCACCAAGGAAACATGTTCCTCCTTAGAGAAGAGTTGAGAGAAGTAATTAGTGGCTTCTAAAGAAATCACCTCCTTGGAAAAGAGATGACATTCAGAAGAAGAAACAAGAGAAGTAATGGAATTTCCAAACCTGTGAGCTTTAACAGTGTTGTGGAAGAAAGCAGTGTTTCTATCTCCCTCCCACAACCAATCCACTTGGGACTTTTGTTTCCAAAATATTTCCTCTCGAAGATCCCATTCTTCAACCTCCCTCAAAGTTGAGGATTCTTTAGACATTAAATCTGGAGTCATTCCTTGGTCCCTAATCTGGCGAGTGACACTATCCAGCCTCGCCTGGGCTCCTCTTAAATGCTCTTGAAGGTTTCCAAAACACTATTTATTCCACTGCTTTAGCCTGAATTTCACATGCTGAAGCCTCTTCTCAAAGGTGTACATGGAAGTACCATGAGGAGGCCTACCCTCATACCACCAGGCTATCATAAGATCTTGAAGGGAAGGATCCCTCAACCACATCAGCTGAAACTTGAAAGAGGGATTCTTAGAAGTCTTGAATGGGGTGACAGAGAGCCTAATAGGTTAGTGGTCAGAGCTTTTCCAATCAAGAATTTTTGAACTAGTAGACCATCTAATATTCATCCAAAAACAAGAAACCAGGAACCTATCAAGCCTTTTAGAGATAGCCTCCATCCCACTCCTTCTGTTATTCCAAGTGAATATACCAGAACTAGGTTTAACATCAATAAGGTTCAAAGAACTAATATTATCTCTTAGCATACTAGAAGAAGGACCCAAACGAAAGGTCCCGCCCCTCTTTTCCTCTAGATTAGTTATAGCATTAAAATCTCTAGCAATAATCCAAGGAAGTAAAGGATCTAAAGATCAGACAAATGTAATATGCGACCACATAAGAGATTTTCCAACCAAATCAATAGGAGCATAAATATTGGAAAACAAGCACCTTTCACCTGTCTCAAAGTGATAAGCCATAAAAGAGATGGAAGACCTGCTCACAGTCCATGACAAGGGAGTCACCTTTTTAGGATTCTAGAGAAAAGAAACACCACCTAAGCTTCCTTGAGCACCAACTACCTGCCAACTACCATGGGGCCATAACTTTGGCCCACAACTATTCAATTCATCACCTAAAATTTTAGTTTCCTGAATGAAAAAAACATCTGGAGAGTGAGAATCTATCAATCTGTGAATAGCCTTTTGTCTAGGGATGCTATTCAACTCCCTAACATTCCAAGAAATAACAATCATTTATAAGATTTTGAGAAGTGGGAGTCAATGGGCTTCACAAACCCCGCTTCAACCAAAGTCTCACCCATCATCTTAACTTTCTCTTGATCTATTTTCCTTCCACTCTTAGCAGACTTCTCTGAGGTCCCTTTTTTAAAGGGATTTTTCTGTAAGCCCAATGTGGACGCAGCTTTAGAACCTTTTGTGTTGTCAGTCACTGCTTTCTTGCCAGGATGGGCAGAGGCTTGTTGGAATTATGATATATTTGTCATCAGTGACAACACTTATTCGATTCTGAATTCTTATCGAGCTCATCACCTAGTCTACAGTTCACACCAAGCATTCAGCAGTTACCTTATAAACTCCACAGGTAAATAGTTGATACCGAGCATTCTTTTGGAAACTGAGCATATGGGCAGTTCAATAGTATTTACCAAGTTCACAGTGGTTATCGAGTCGAACAGTGTTCCCCAAGTAGTCAGTGCTCACCAAGTCATCAAAAGAACTTAGTGTTTATCGAGTGATCAAGGTAAACAAAGAGCTTAGTGTTTACTAAGTGATCAAGGTAAACAAAGAACTTAGTGTTTACCGAGTGACCAAGGTAAATGAAGGAATCCATATTTACCAAGTGAAGAAGGTTATCAATGGATTCAATTTTTACCGAGTGACACAATATTCTCTGAGTCACCAATGGTTACCGAGTTCCAAGCTACTTAGAATGATTAGTATGGACCATGCCTCTACTCTTACCAAATGCATGATGATGTAGTGTATTGTAGTGGATGCTGAGTATCAGAAGGTCACCGAGTTAGTTTGTGGAACCCGAGTTTTCTACCACCTGGCCAATTCTGTAATACTTGTTCACTTGTATTTGGACGACCTTGCCAGTGTAAATATTGGATTGGTATATATCATGTGAAATGATGATATGTTAAGTGGAGTTGATTATGATGTGTAGCAATAATTTTGAGAAGAAGAAAAGTGAATCACCAGCAGAACAGAAGAATATAGCAAGGTCAACATTGATCTCGAAATGATATATTCATCACATTAGGTGATCAGAGCACAAAGGATCTTACTAGCAATCAATTGTAATCAGATCCACTGCTTCATCCTAACAGGTGAATCGGTTTGCTAAATCCTTTAACAAGGTAGACTTAACAGTCTTTTGTAAATCTCCTAACAGAGTGTATACTTCATTGTATGTTTGTAAATCCTTTAACAAGGTGGATCTAGCAATCCTACTTGCTCCTAATAGGGAAGATCATCAGAAGTGATCATTGTAAGCCTTAACTGGCCAACTTTATACTGCAATATTGATGTTTTGTGGGTATCATCCCCACCCCAATTTTACTTTCTAATTGGAAGGTTTCTAGGTCATCAAATCTGTGTGTTCATGTGTTACAAATATTTATCTTTTCATGCATACAGTAGTTTAGATGGATGAATGATAAAAATATTATTATGCAAAAATTGAATTAAAGTTTTAGAGTTACTGATTCACCCCTCCCCTCTCAGTAATGTTGTTAGTCAGTATTATTTCCAATAATTGGTATTAGAGCTTTGTGGTTCTCAGGATAAAAGTTTGACAGCTTGAGCAAAGATCAAGGACAATGGAGATATTCAGACTTGACAAATCTATTGAGAATGAAAAACTAGATCTGGAAATGGCCATGACTCAATTCAATGATGCAAACGAGCATCTTTCTCAATCCCTGAAAAGAAGGAAGGAAATTGCAAGAAAAATGAATGATTATCAGTATATTGAAGAAAGGATTAAAGACCTTTTACCATCATGCAGTTCAAATGAAGCTAACGAAGCAATCAAGGAACTCCTAGCAAAGAATGGTTCTCTATAGGAAGAAGTAAGAAAGCTCAAAAGAGAACAAGAAGTCCAATCCATCAATTTATGTGAAGTTTTGGAACAGAGAAACATGGAAAATGAAGACTTAGAGGTAAGAAATAATCTATCCCTTCAACATGAAGATCTTATAGGACAACTATCTAATGCACATGAAGAAATTATGATTCTAAGATCTGAGAATGAAAGTTTGAGAAATAATTTAATCACTGAAAGACAAATCAATGTAAGTTTGCAAAGTGATCTGAGATCTGAAAGACAAAACAATGAAAGTTTAAAAAATGACTTAAATGTTGAAAAACAAGTCAATGAAAGGATGATAAAATCTCAAGCAGATATGGATCAATTGAATTTGTAAAATGAGCAGAATCCTCAAAGACAAAAAGTAAAGCAGGCCTTGGATACAATAAAGAAGGTGAATCTTCCAAATAGGGTACCCAAAAGAATCAAAAACCTACTTGCAATCACTATGGAAAGTTAGGTCATACATCTAATAGATGTTGGAGCAATGGTAAAAGAAAATTCAATGGTAAATGCTACAATTGCAATCAACATGGTCACAAAGCAAATGAATGCAAGGAAAAACCAAAGTTTGAGGTCAAATGTCACAAATGCAAGAAACAAGGTCACAAGGCATCTAAATGTAGATCTAAATCATTCAATCCTGCAGAACAAATTGTCAATGCATTATTTGGTTGAGACTACAATACTTGGTGTAGATGTCACTATTGTGGAGAATATGGACACATTGGAATAAATTGTGCAAGGCATCATCTAAGGAAGAAAGATACTACTATAAGATGTTATACATGTACCAAACTTGGTCATATATCCAAGAATTTCATGAATATAGGAAGAATTCAAGATGAAAAGAAAGCTAGAGCTGACAACATTCAAAAGCAGATGAGACAACAGTGGATTCCAAAATCTACCAAGCTAGAAAATTCAAATAATGAATATGTCACTCAAGAAGTGGGTGACTCCACCATTTCTAATTAGAATCATCAAGAAGGACCAGGGACTGTATCTTCAATCAATATCCTAAGTAGTTCCAGAATGTAGAAGTGCAAATGACAAATCAGTATTGTTCACTGTGATGCATTTTACCGAGCAAGGTTGGTTTCAGACTTAATCAAGCCAGGTTGGTAATATGAAAGATTTTGTTTGTATACTGAGTTACAAGGTTTATCGAGTAAGTCGATGACTCTCTGACAAACCCTAGGTCATCTCAGCTACCTTTGTACCTGAGCATTAATGGAAGATTTTTTTATCAAAAAGGCAAAAATTGATCTCATTTTTTCACCGCAAATTCAGAATATATAGAGCGAAGAGTTTCCAAGAGTGCGAAAGTGAGTTCAAGAAATTTGAAGTGATTTTCTAGCAAAGAATTTGTTTAACAAAATCATTCACTTACCAAGCAGCAATGGAATCCGCAAGCACTAGCAGTAGCAAGGCAAAAAGAGGCTCTGAAATGCTTGTGAAAGGAGTAGAACGAAAAGCACCTAGTTTCAAGCTCGTTCCCACCATAGCTGAATCGCTCGACCCTCATGGAGCTCAATCAAAAATTCCACCAAAGGTACTTCTTATAAATGACATTCGTACTCATTTCAAATGCACTATTCAAGAAATAGGGACACTAGATATGGTTAATGCCCTAGTTGAGTTGTGTGTGGATGGAACCCTCAAACCCGAATTCAAACATCTGGAAATCAAAGGTTTGACCCATATCCCGCATCTGTCAAGGAACTTTAAAATGAAATGGATAAGATACATTTTAAGCCAAGTGCATAATGATTAGTTATGGTTAGAGCAACCTGTCCTGATAACAAAGAAAATGATTCATAGGATCACAGGTTTGCCAATGTCAAGCAAATCAAAAACCACCAAAACCCTAAGTCAGGATGAACTCCAAAATTTAACCTTAGCCAAATGGGATGGCAGAGGATTAAAACCTAACAATGTATCTGATGCAAAGTTAAGATTCAGACTCTATTTAATTGCATATAAGATGTATAGTTCCAGTAGATTGAACAATGTGCCCTGTGAGGCTATAGATTTAGCCTATAAGGTTGTGAAGAAAAACATGGAGTTTGACATAGCAGATATGCTGCTAAAACAACTTAATAAAAACATGGACAATATAAGAACCTCAAAAAAAAATTCTTGTAAATTTGGTTCTTTGTTAGTTTAGTTATTTTTCTATGTACAAAAGTTTTTCTCTTCAAAAGGTACAGTTGCATGGAGGAAAGATATTCCAGTTTTGTATCAAATAAATGAGTTTGTAGCAGAGATGGGCGAAAATTTTGATAGTATAATGGATAATTATTTTGAAGACTTCAAGGAAAGAATGAATAACAGATTTAGAATCCCTGCTAAACTTTTTGAGGACTACAAAGATGATGTGTGCTTCATGGTTGACTGTGACAAGGTATACATTCAGGCAGTTAGACCCCGAGTTGCATGGGTAAAACCTCTTCCTTATGAGGTAAATATTGATGAAACTAGAGACATCATAGAGGCACTGGTAAATGAGCCAGTAGACCCAAGGAAACCAATTTTTGGAACCTATGAAGAAGCTAAGGCTAGAATTGAGCTTGAAATCAAGCTACCACAGGCCATAAGCAAGGGCAAGAGGAAAATTGCAAAATTGAAAACTTCTACTAGTTCTCTTATGCTCACCGAGGGAAAAGGTGAAGATGAAGAAGGAGAAGAAGAAGAAAGAGGAGAAGAAGAAGAAGGTGAAGAAGAAGGAGAAGAAGAATCTGTAGAGGAACAGCCAAAGAAGAAAGGTAAGGTAATCATTACCAAACCCAAAAAGAAGCCTACTGCAGTATTCACCAGAAGAACCAAGAAAGGTAAGTAGAAACCTATACTAGTTAGGCCTGCACCCACATTCGAGCAAAGGCTCAAACAATTGGAGGAAGGAGCTGGCATCACAAATTTCAAAGCATTGAAATTTGAAACTAGAACTGATGCAGAGAAAATGCGGATTGAGGAACTGGTACTCAGCAAGATGGGTAAATGGAAATACTCCCCAGACCAGATTGCCCCTCAAATCTCAAAAGAACTACTAGAGAGATTGCAACTAAGATGGGAGTAAGCCACCCAAATGATAAAAGATATTTATGAGAAATCTCTAAGGAATCTTTGACCAAGTCTCAGTAGAGTAGAAGTAAAAGCTGAAATGAAAAACCATGAAGGTAAAATGATGATCAGATTCCACACTTGTTTGATTTTGATTAAAGACATTGAACATGTTGTAAATGATGCTACAAACATGTGTAAAAACATCTATCATCTACATAAGCCTAGTGTAGACCCAGTAGAAATCAAAGATGATGACAACAATAGCGATGATGAGCTTGATAGCACTCCATCCATCACAGTCTCACCAAGAGAGCTGCATGCACTGATGGAAGATAAGGAGGAAGAAGCTGAGGAGGCATATAAGGAAGAGGATGACCCTGTGAAAATTGTAGCAGCAGTTATTGCATCCCTTCCTCACTCTCCACCTAAAACTATGATATCATCAAGGTTGGAGTTAGCTTCGGCAGGTTTGGTCACAACTTCATCAGATATATCATCTGCACCTACCACATCTCAGCTCCAGGTATCATTAATGGAAGTGTCTACCACTTCATCTACCGAGCTGCATACCTCCACTTCATCTACCGAGCTACAGGAAACTTCTTCAGTTACCGAGTCATCCACTGCAGTAGTCACCACATCAGAAGTATCTATTACTCTTGCAGTATGTATAGTAAGTTTTCCAGTTTGCTCTCCAATTTTGTCAACTTTAGCTACATGTGCACCAATTTTTGCACCAGTGAGCTCTTCAATTGTAAATATTCTGGTATGCACATCAATTTTGGGAAGTATATCAATTTTGGATACATTTAGCCCCTCTCTCAGTCTTCCTTTAGTTGGTCCTATTCTAGTTTTGATAGCCAGTCCAACCTCATCAACAATTGTCTCTGTTTCAAAAGGCAAAGATGTTAGTACAATAGAAAAACCAAAGACTCCATTAAAACTTCTATTTATAGGCAAGACAATTGACAATGATGTAGACTTGCAAAAAATATAATTACTGAGGCTATAGGTGTTGATGTTGATACTTCTCAACATATTTTGCTACAATTAGAAGAGGTAGTCAATAAATTCAATGAGGACACCTCAGGTCAAGAAAAGTTGATAGAGAAGGTAGAGAAGAAATTTGATAATAAGGTGCTTGAGCACATTGCTCAGCATATAGCAATAAAATAGGTTGAATTAACCATAGTTTTGACCAACATTGAAAATTCATTTAATAATGTAACATCTCTTTTTGCTAAGCTTTGTGATGTTACTGAGTATACTAAGGAAATAAGAGAGCAATTGAATAAGATAGATGAGGATCTGAAGGCAAGCACACAATACCTTAAACTTGACCCCAGTTCAACCTCATCTCATCACCTCAAAATCAAAATTTTGTCAGAAAAACAAGTAGAATTGCTGAGAGAAGAGTCAAGGATCCGATCTACATTGTTAGATATTCAGAATATGATCCTTCCCATCATAGACACAATGCAAAAGCACATTGCCCATTCAGAAACATTGATCCATGACAACAATTTCTCAGTTGCAGACCATGTGATTGAACTCTCTGCAAAAGTTCAAATAGCTCTATCCACATGCAAAATCCTGCAAGAGAATTGGGACAAGACTCTATAACTCATTCTTTAGGTACATTTAGAGTTTATCTCACATTTTGGTGTTTCTATGTAAATAGATTTTTTATTCTTTGGCATTATTGTCAAAAAGGGGGAGAAAGAGATACTCAAAAAGAGTTATTGGTGAGATAAATGTACAAAATGGACAAAGAGATACTGTAAATAAAATTCATATAACTCAGGTAAATACCTTGTGTATATTGTATGGGGGAGTCATATGTAAGGAAGCCATGTATATTCAGCAGAATCATTTGTTAGTATGTCAAACATTGTATATAAGTTTTGACTCATAAGTGCTTTTGTCACTAATGCCAAAGGGTAAGATTGTTGGAATTATGATATATTTGTCATCAGTGACAAAACTTATTCAATTCTGAATGCTTACCGAGCTCATCACCTAGTCTAAAGTTCACACCGAGCATTCAGTGGTTACCTTATAAACTCCATAGGTAAATAGTTGATACCGAGCATTCTTTTGGAAACTGAGCATATGGGCAGTTCAGCAGTATTTACCAAGTTCACAGTGGTTACCAAGTAGAACAGTGTTCTCCAAGTAGTTAGTGGTTACTGAGCAGAACAATGTTCTCTAAGCAATTAGTGGTTATCGAGTAGAACAGTGTTCCCCAAGCAGTCAATGCTCACCGAGTCATCAAAAGAACTTAGTTTTTATCGAGTGATCAAGGTAAACAAAGAACTTAGTGTTTACCAAGTGACCAAGCTAAATGAAGGAATCAGTGACTATTGAATAATTAAGGTAAATGAAGGAATCAATATTTACCAAGTGAAGAAGGTTATCAATGGATTTAGTTTTTACTGAGTGACACAATATTCTCTGAGTCACCAATGGTTACTAAGTTCCAAGCTACTTAGAATGATTAGTATGGACTGTGCCTCTACTCTTACGAAGTGCATGATGATGCAGTGTATTGTAGTGGATGCCGAGTATCAGAAGGTCACCGAGTCAGTTTGTGGAACCCGAGTTTTCTACCACCTAGCCGACTCAGTAATACTTGTTCACTTGTATTTGGCCAACCTTGCCAGTGTAAATATTGGATTGGTATATATCATGTCAAATGATGAAATGTTAAGTGGATTTGATTATGATGTGTAGCAATAATTTTGAGAAGAAGAAAAGTGAATCACTAGAAGAACAAAAGAACACAACAAGGTCAACATTGATGCAGAAAGGATATATTCATCACATTAGGTGATCAAAGTGCGAAGGATCTTACTAGCAATTAGTTTTAATTAGATCCACTGCTTCATCCTAATAGGTGAATTAGTTTTCTAAATCCTTTAACAAGGTAGACTTAACAATCTTTTGTAAATCTCCTAACAGAGTGCATACTTCATTGTATGTTTGTAAATCCTTTAACAAGGTGGATCTAGCAATCCTACTTACTCCTAATAGGGAAGATCATCAGAAGTGATCATTGTAAGCCTTAACCGGCCAACTTTATACTGCAGTATTGAAGTTTTGTGGGTATCATCCCCACCCCAATTTTACTTTCTAATTGGAAGGTTTCTGGGTCATCAAATCTGTGTGTTCATGTGTTACAAATATTTATTTTTTCATGCATACAGTAGATTAGATGGATGAATAATAGAAATATTATTATACAAAAATTGAATTAAAGTTTTAGAGTTATTGATTCACCCCTCCCCTCTTAGTAACCTTGTTAGTCTTGATTATTTCCAACAGAGGCTATGATATCTGAACTGTCATAGGGATGTGAGCTACCAGGAATATCGCAACATAGCCCTTGAACCAATCCATTTGAACCAACTGGCTAGCCCTGTGCTTCTTTAGGAATCTAGACTCGATTCCCAACTTCTTCTAGCTAGGGTTCCAATAGAGAACCATCACTCGAGGGTATCTCAACAAGTATACCTTCCTCCTGTATCAAGTTCTCCAACACATTAAACCTGTTGAAGGTGTCATCAATTTGTCTATTTGTCCAAGTTTGATTTTGCCCCTTTCTTCTATTACGCGGCTTCACTGGGATGAAACCCTCCTCATCTACAGAGGGACTAGCTGGCATAGGGGTTTTTCCCTTGTTATCCTTAGGGGTCAGCATCACGGTTGTTGGAGATTGAGAAAATTTATTTCAGGGGCATTTGCATTGCAAGTGCCCATACTCATGAGAAATCCTACATCTGAAGGGTAGAGTCTCATAGTCCAACTTCTGAATCCAAGAACAAGGGCCTAAGAAAATTTCCAAAGAATTAGGCAGCTGATTCACAAGATCAACTTCCACACATATTCGTGCATATGAAATTACCTTTTGATCCTGGGTTTGGGAGGCTGACCCAATTGGTTTCCCAAGCAAAAGAGATATCAAGTGAAGAATATACTCTCTCCAAAATTCTAGTGGTAGACGTGGAATTCGAGTCCACACAGGGACCCGAGATAGGATCTTCTCAGTTAAATTGAATCCAGTGTGCCAGGGTTTGATGAACAACCCAACTTGGTTAAAGAAGTATGGGCCTCCTTCAAAAACCCTGTTCCTGTCCGACATGCTTGAGAAAATAACCATAAAATAGTTGTTAGCCACCATTAGAATTCCCATATCCCCTTCTGGATTCCAAATCCGATGCGCCCATGATTCTAACATAGGGAGAGAGAGTCAGAGACCCAAAAACTTACATATGAACGCATGCTTGCCCCAATACTCCACATCTTCTGAAATTTGCTCTTGTTGAATAATCAACACTGGTCGATTATCATATCTCTCCAAACACCCATTCATCTTCTTAATTTGGAAAGATCCATTTGATGATGCCACGTTCTCTCCAGATGGGATATTGACCATCTGGCCTTTTGCCCCTCCTCGAATCTGAAAAGATGCATCAGCCATTTTTGAATCATCAGACAAAACCTGAGCCCCAGGGGCCTCTGATTGCCCCATGCTCAAACTCAAAGGCAATATCTCCAAGCTAAAACTTGAAACCAGCCCACCGGTTCCCTTTAGTGCCTCCCACACCCTTGCAGAAGGAAAAATCCCTCTGTGCACCTCACCTTGGTGGGCCACAACCCCGCACAAAGTCCAACCGCTTTCCCCACAAGTCCCCCACTTCTCCTGCACAGACCTCTGCTCTGATTCGCAGCCAACAACAGAACTAGTGGCACCAGCTTTGCTACAAATGCTCGAGAACATCAGGCTTAGGGCACGCAGGCCCTAGCCTCACAGGACGTGGATTCACAGCGTGGAGCCATCATTTTCAATCACCTCCACATTTTCTTTAATATTTTACTATACATAATGCATGGTAAAAATAATCTAATTCCTATATTCTAACTTGTCAATAATGCTTGTGTAAACTATAGGTTTGTCAACTTGGGACAAGGAATAGATAGACATGCACATTTTTTTAATTTGTTGTGATTTCCCTACATTATAACTATCTATTTTCCAACATAAGGTATCCTTAATTCATTCATATTACTATGCGAACTCTATACTCTTTTATGTTATTTTTGTATAAGTGATTCCTATTTAAATGTATCCTTACAATTCCTTATTTAGTTATGCATTAGCTCTATTAATATCCTACCAATCATGTTATTAGATTAATTTTTAATTAATACTACCTTACATTATCAACTATATATCATTACCCTTAATTATTAATTAAAATTTATACCTCTTCATACTAAGCTTAGTAAACATTATTTACTTACCAAGAAGTTCAACTACTAACTAATCCAATAAAAGCCTATAATCCAAAGACCACTTTCATTAATCACTAACAATCTAATATTACTTGCATTTTAAATTAAATAACTTAAATACCAAGCATATTAATTATACTAAAATCTTATTCTAACATGGATCAACTTAATACCAACTATACTCCCCTAAGCCAATAACAAATTTCACTATTACTAACAATTCCTTACATGAAACCATTTGTAAAATCATAGCTTCATGATCATAATTATTTACCAATTACATCTACCTAATGATAAATAACTAACTACCATTAATTTCTACTAACCATTAAACTAATTTATAGTATTCTAATTTCTAGTCATCTTTTATTAACATAGAAACCTACTAACCATTACCTAAATCACTCCATACTGCTCTACCCACCCATACCAACCTTCAACTATTCCCCAAACCCAACTTTGAAGTCCACTTTAATTTCTATCCTTACCGCCAAGCAAAATTCTCTTCAATAGAGGCCCATGTACCCACCAAGCACATTTTCTCTCCCTCTAAGGCAATGTGACATGGATCCCATCTATTTGACCCTTCTTAGGTGCCTAGGTTGTTGTGGTTGGTGGCATTTTATAAGGCCTAGGGTGGTGACCTACAACTCACATTGGGGGTGGTGTCACTTGGAACCTATGTGGGCCAAAGTACATGTGCCTAGCTAAGTGCCACCACAACCTCTTTTTCTAATATGGTTTTTTTATTTTTTTGGTGATGGCACCCCTTTTGACTAATGAGTATCATGGGGTGGGGTAAGATATTACACACACACACACACACACACACACACACACACACACACACACACATATTTTGAGGATCAATCCTAATGCTAGGGTTATAATTTTATTATTCTTTTGTTTTGCCTTTGGGAGTGATAGGATATTAGTGCACTAGTCCAACTTATTCAATGAGATAATGTGGCTCTAGTAGGTATGTATATATATCTCTCTCTATATATATCGACTATTAATATTTTGTTGCCTTATGAAGGATGAGATACCAAGAATATTCTAGTTGATTATTTTATTAGTCTACAATAGGCATCAACTTATTTTGTCATTCTCATACAAATTATAAAGAAAAGAATGTGTGTCTACAACATACTTTCTCAAAAAAAAATTAGGCCATGTCTTGTTTTAAAGTTAATTTCATCCATTAGTATCAGGAAACTAAGAGGATTTTCTTAGTATTAGGTTGGTTTTATTATTTTCATCTATAAAGTCTAGTGACATAATAACATCAAATAACTCAAGATTAACACTATAATGTACAAGATTTAACTTCAATATATTCTCCAAATGATTTGAACTACATATGAAATTGCTTGGAAACTAAATGATTAATATCCCATGCATGCAGATGAATTATTGCAATATAAGAAATTCTTATTTCCATTACATCCAAAATACATAATAGGGAACCTTGCAATGAAAACATTCAATTCTACATTGAATGGTTAATACAATTATTCTCTCAGATGAAAATTCCATAAGGTTTAACTATTGATTGCATAGATGAATTTACATAAGGACAAGTAACTCAATCAAGAACTTCCTCATGGACTTCACAACAATGGGCATTCCTACACACACACACACACACACACACACACACACACACACACACACACACACACACACACACATATAGATATATATATATCTCTTCCTATACAACAAGAAATAAAGAGTACAATCTTCTCTTACAATGCCAACTATATACATAGCATTAAATCTCACTTTAGACATTTACAATAATATACAATAGGGACTAATTCCCTCTCACATTACAAAGAAAAACAATGGAAGTTTGATATCACAACACATTACAAGATGACATGGAAAAGATTGATTTATTTACAACACTTGATTCTTCAAAAATTCCAAGGGTGAAACCCTAGTCTCTTCTTAGGATTCATTCTCACAAAACCTATGAAAAATAACACAAAGCTAGGAACCATGTAGGCTCATCTCCCATTGCAGGCCTCCAAAGAGGCCACCCGCTAAGCTGGGGAAATAGGGCCCAAACAAGATACACACAAACATCTATTAATGCATACAAAACACATAACCCAACACAAAACAATCCTTCCCATCTGTTACACATTGATTCACCATTGGAATCATGAATGCATTAGGTGAAGGTGGACTCTTCAAAGAGGAAAATGCCATATCCATAATACAAATATCAAACTATAATTACATTTTTACCTTTCAAGGCTATTAGAAAAATATCCTCCTTCTTACACAATCAACTTATTCCTCCCAAAATAGAAAAGGTATATGGCTTCAATGGAGCCCATACTCCATGAAAGAAGAAACAACTCCTCACTATGAGGTAGTCTCTCTCAACTACAATGTTGAGCCCAACTAACCCCTTTACCCAAGGTTGCTCTTTCCTCCCAAGGGTGAGTGAAGCCTTCACACTGATTAACAATTCAACATCTCAAAAACAAGCATAGAGATCAAGAAGGAAAAACCAAGAACATATATGTAAAAAAAATCACAATCACACCATCACAACACAACACAAGGATTCACAATAACAATACATGACTCCAAAACAACAATACATGCTTTCAGTTCCATTATGCAAATGTAAAGAATGGTCATGGTTTAAGCACCAACCTTGGTCCAAGCTAAAGGAAATGATAGTTCATGGAGAGCTCCTTTCTTCTTAAGCCCCCTCCAAAACCCTGACTATCTCTAAACTTAGAGAGTGGGGTGAACACTCCACTAGTTTGTTCAAGTTCCACTAAAAAGGCTCTCCCACTATCTATTTTGGCAACAACATCAAGCCACTACCTCTTACAACCTTGTCCCCCCTGACCAAGCTTTTTATTTTTGACTTAGTGCAAAAATGGGGAAGAACTCATGTGACAACTCCATTTTCGAATTAGTCGAAGAATGCATTGGTAAAGGGGCCCTCTAGGATAGCCAAGCATTAACATGGTCAAATTTAGGCCTTTAACATGTTATATTATTATATGGGTAGCTTATTTTCACACAAAGGATACTTTGGGACCACTTAATGACCCTTTAAAACCCTAGTCAAGTCTAAATTCAAATTTCCTTTTGATATTGATTCATCCTATCCCTTGTCAAGTGGGTTTATGTAATCTTTAACAAGGTAATTAGTTTAAGGGTTAAATGCCACCATGACAAAAATCCTAGGTGACATGTCTTTAACACACAACAATCTACAAGTGTCAAGTGACACATTAAAGAACATTACACATCACTGTGACATGTCCCTAATGCATCTTTGAGATTAAATTTTTTATACACATGCAAGATTACATTTATGAAATAAAATAAATCACAATGAGGCTTTTGAATCTTCTAAAGATTTTCCTTGGCTAAACCATGTTCACATGAGTTTGGACATTGTTTCCTCAATAAATTTCCATGGTTCCACTTCATGCATGCTAAACTTAAGCACTAGTAGTCCAAAGGAAGATCACATAAAATATATATCATAATGCATATGAATTCTAATGCTGCATAATCCATATTACATAATTCAATTAAATTTCTTTCCTTAATCATTTCAAATAAAACATTTCAAACATTAAAATATCAAAATCCACATATCACATTTAATCTTAAATCAACCTGATCAAATTAACATTTTGCATCACATAATAATCTAATTTCTATCCTACCATGTTTAAAGTTGCATCCATATTTGTTCGATCATCCCATATAGAAAAATTTGGTTCTTAATACATTTCATATGTGTATTTTATACTATGAATACCAAAATCAATAGATAATATAAGTCACTATCCATCTAAGTCTGGAACAAATCTTAAAATATCCAAATCTTGAATATCAAAATGCAAGTGAAATATCTATGCTATGATGGGTTAGGGTGAGGCCTCACATAAAGTATGTCAATTTTGACCAAATTCTTAAATTAATGTCTTACCATAATATCTCATAGTTGATACCAAAGTTGAGAAGTAGAAAAAATCATGCATTTAAAAAAAAATAGCAACTAAAAAATTATCCATGTGAACTCAAATGATTCCTCATAAGTTGTAAAATTTAAGATTGTACAAGGACTATCATCAAGAACTATAAGAAGACCCTATAATAGGTGGGTCTCACATAATATGCACTTACAAAAGGTCAACCTTTCTTGATGTGGGCCCTACTAGAGGTTGGACGCACTAGATGTGGACCCTATTTGGTGTGGACACTACTTGATGTAGGACACTATAGATAGGTGGGTCTCATAGGTAGGTGGGCCGCACAAATAGGTGGACCCTACTATTGAAAGAGTTAGATTAAACAATGGGAAATAAAATTGATATATTAATAATATGGACCAATTTCTAATGTAAATACTCAGAGGCATAATAACATCAATATTTTCCAATGTGTTATATGATATATTTGATATATAACTAAGATATGTAATACAAAGAGATAGCTTGTTTATATAGGCATAAGTTGATAGAAGGTTTGGACAAGGTTGACACAAGTGTCTCAACTTGGATGAAGTAGAGTCCTCATGGACTCAACCACCTACCATTCACCTATAATCTAGAATGGTGGTCTCCAAATTGGAATCAACCACATGTGACATTTTAGGGGTAGTTGAAGTCAAAGGGATGAGTTAACAATATCCTCCCAATAATAATATCCAAAATATATAATTCCTCCTAATTTATGATTTCACCTAAGTAAAACTTAACATAAGAGTTAAATGGGAAAGAACCATTTACTCTAATAGGAACTTCATGTTTTCTTATCTTCTGATTACAATAGGGTTAACAAATTGGTACAATTACATGTCATGATTAAGTGAGGTACTAATACTAGTTGGTGACAGTTGGCCTCGTAGGCCTTTAAAGGGTAAACCCACAATAGTAGGTTACACTTTTTTAGAGAAAGAAATTTCCTCCAAAAAATAGAATACTAAAGAAAATTTTGATGAAGTTTTGATAAAAAAATCTTTTATTTTCTTTCCAAAGTACCTTTTTCAAGTACTTTCAATTGAAAGTAAAATAATTTTAATCAAAATTACTTTCCTAAAATCATGTGAAATTTTTGAAATAGTTTGAATCGAAACTACTCAAAATAGTTTTGATTGAAACTACTTTCTATAAAAAGTCCTATATTTTGCAAAGGCTAAATAATTTCTTAAAAAATCTTGGGTTGGGGACACAATTAGTGGGAACAAATGGAAAAATTAAGAGCTGCACATTACATGGAACAAGTACTCAAAACAAGATTTTATAAATTTGATATAATTTGATTTCATTATGTAAATATTTTTTGACATGAATTAAACATAGGTTTACTATCCCAAATAAAAATTTATATTGGATGCTATTGGAGAAATAGTAAGAAACATAATTAAAATTCTTAAAAATAACAAAAATATTTCTATATGAGTCATCTACATAGCAGAAAAATAAAATTTAAAATTGGAAAAACAAAACATAAGTTACATCCATAATAAAAAAATGTATGTAGAAATTAGATTTAGGTCAACTTTAAACATCCATTAAATATGAAATACTAAGGTCATAAACATCAAACCACCTTCATGATCTTGGTATTGGTGTTACAAACTAAGTTCAAAAAAATCACATTGACACCTATTATAGGAACAATGTAATGCTTGTAAAAATTAGAGCCATTCTTTAAAAATTAGGTTTTTGACAACATACTAGTTTTTATGGAAGAACAAATAATAGAATCAAATAAATTTAAAATTAGAATAAAAAATATTTATAATATACAAAAAAATCATAAAATAATATAATTTACTTCATCTTCAAATTATCAACTATTAAAGGATAATTTGCATCTGAGAGTTAAAGTTTTTTTGAAAATTCACAATTCTATGTGAGTTTAGGCAAAAAAGTGTAACCCAATATTTAGCAATTGTTGTCAAGGAGAATAGTTGTGATCTTGTGATTAAGAAAATTGATAACCCCTTATTTATTTATTAATGAATAACATAGTTCTTTAACACAAGGAGACATGAGACATTATATTTCATCACTATGTGTCATGTCACAACAAACTCGTGCACAACTAAATTACTTGGTAACATGCTAAGAGAAAAGGAAGCCCTCAATAGAGATATTTTGCACCAATTTAGATGCCATGGTGTATCTAGGTAATGAGATAAGATAAGAGAAATTTTATGCTACAATAGCATGTGGGACCCACAACCTCTTAACTAATAAATTATTCATGTTCATGTATGAAAGGAATAAGTCATCACAACCTTGTAAGATAAAGTTTAGTTAAGGAAATTAGTTGTGATCTTGTGATGAAATGAATTGATAACTAAGGTTGGGTAAGTTACAAACTTGTAGAATTTTATATAGGTTACTTAAAATAATATTTGACAAAATATTAGAAAAAGCAGTGGTGGAAGGAAGAATTTGAGAAATGACATTAGTATTTTTCAACTATTGTAGTTTTTTGTCTAAAATCATCCCCTTATGAGAAAACCATTCCTCAACATTATCAATTGGTTCAACACCACAATCCATGTATATCACTTGTAACATGACTTAGTCTAACCCCTTTTTGTTATAGTAAAATCCCTATGTAGCCTTAGAAATCCCCATTCTTAGAACTCAAATAAAGAAACACTCCCTTCTAATCATGAAAACCCCAAATTTAGACAACACACACAACTCATTATATACTTTTCTTTCTACATTTAAACCATTTCTAACACTTTCAAGCTACAAACAATGAAGTAACAACTATCCCAAGATTGGAAGAGAATTTTTCTTTGTTTGAGTTCTAAGGATGTTTTAAATCTTGGGATAGTTGTTAATTTTTTAGTTTAAAATGAGAGAAATAATTGAATACAAGAAGGGAACGATACAAAATTAGCTATTTGTGTTGTCTAGATTTCGTATATTCATGATTGGAAGAGAGTTTTTTTTTGTTTGATTTCTAATGATGTTTCTTGTTGAGGGTAGAAAATAATTTACTATAGCAAGAATTCATTAGACCAAGTCATCTTGTAAGAGATATATAAGAATAATGGTGGCAAATGAGTTGATAATACATTTTTTAATCATAGAGATACCAAAAGATATAAATTTTTAAAATTTTTTTTTTCCAGAAATTGAAAATGCCTCTAATCTCTTATATTACTACTTTGGTTTCATTTTATAGAATAGAATAATTTTTTTTTGGGTATAGACATAAAATATGGAAGTTTGAAGTCATTTATTTCTTCTTCTATTATATTTTTATATCCATTTACCATGAGGGAAGATTTTTCAAATTTCATATCCTAACATTGTATGAGTCAAAAAGTACACGTTGATGATAATGGGATGGATTAGAAGTCTAATTGGATCATAGGCCTCATAATAATCAGAAAACATAACATTGCACTCTAGATGTTAATCCTTATGTAACACAATAAGTGTAAGCAAGAAAACATGTCATTATATATTAATTGATAGGCAGGTTGGATGAATCACTCATTGATTCATGCTCTAGGTCCTCTTACAATACTCTTAGGGTGTCTCTTCCATACCACTTGTCACCTATAGGACCTTAATTGCCTAAAGATCCCCTAGTCTCTCTAGCCAACCCAACTACCAAGAAAGATTCCTCAATCAAGCCAAAACTTGGTGCATTCTCACTTCACTCACCCTAACCTTTAAAGCAACATAAAGGATCTCAACCTCAAAATCTTGAACTAGACCTTGTAGAGGTTTCAAGGTTTTTTCAACCACTTCAATCTAACCAATTAGTTGTGTTAGAAGCCCCATCATTTTTATCTTCCCATCTGATTTCTTTAGTTCTTCTCAAATAGGCCTAAAAGGCTAGTAGCCCCAATTAGGTTTTCTATAGCAAGAAAATATGGCTTTTATCATATGCATTAAAAAAAAACCCTACAATATTTTATAGCTTTCTTGTTTTATTATTCATCCCCTTAATTTTTTTTGGGATCTTATACCCTTCCATCCATTAGCCTAACCCAAATTAGGTGAAAATTGACCTTTTTATGGTTCATAGGTTGCTTCAACAATCTCAATTGTTTTGGGATTGTTCTAGGATTGGTGTGATCCTCTCCAATTCATGAGATGATAGTAAGGCTTCCTTCTTTCATGTCTAAAGGAATCTAGACTCTAGCTTTTCTTCCGTACAAGATATGTTGATTTATAGATGGTCTTCCTTAGCCAAATTGACCATAGGCTCTCCTAGGGGAAGACTTCAAAAATAATTTCTCTGTATTTGAGGACCCTAGATTTAGTAAATATTATGTACATTAGGTCTAATAACTATTCCAAAGAGGTCATATAGATTAGACATTGGGAAAGTGAGTTAGAGATCCATCTTTAACAACTGCTTAGACACAACCAATGGTAGTGTAAAACCAAAGTAATTTTATAAAAGGAAAATAAAATGAACAAAATCCCTATCTACCAATGAATAGAATTAAGATAACATGTCATACAAAGGTTTCATAGGTGAGAGCATGGGTCTTCAATTTCTAACTACCTACTGTCACTAAGAAGAAAGAAAATGCTCACAAAATACTTCAAGATGTTGATTGCAATAAAACTCATTCTATACAATGGGCATCCAACTCTTCTCATCAATATTTTAATGCCTTATATATGGTGGTTGAGTGGTTATTTACTCCTTAGGACTCCTTTCCAATGATTTGCAACTTTATTGACAAAATTTTCTCAAGCAACATTTAAAAGTTGCAAAGTTGCACAATGCAACTTTTACATCTTTTAGTAACTTTTCTCCAATTTCATCAAATGACCTTCATATCTTCCAAAAATTAACCATAAACCTTAACTAAGGTAGAAATTTTACACTAACCTTTCCTAGATGTTATTTACCTCATGATGACATCATCATCATGCCTTGTGCCAATGAGAGGGCTTTACAACTTGCTAGCCCCTTATCATACCTAGTAAAAGGCTCTAAGATCCTATGAAATAAATCTTCATTGTACTCCTACTATGTTCAACATGACCTTATGTCCAACACATCCAAAATCCTTAAGGCTCACACCTACACAAAAGAAAACATGAAACCTTAGATTTCCTAGGAAATCCCTAGGTGCTCTTGCACCATTTAGGAAACAAGTTGACAAAGGGAAAAAATCAATTCAACTATATACATAAAAGAGTGAAATAGGGCCCCATTAGAATATTTAGAATAATTGAGAGGATGGGGGTCAATAATTTATCCAAGGTCTGGATGTACCAATTGAATAAACAAACACTTAAACAATTTTAGACCTTATCATTCAATTTCTTGGTCTCTAGTGTAAATTATTTGCAACATTAAGTGGTCCTTTGTTCTTAAAACTAACTGTATAGGATAAAATATGGATGATGAATTTGGTTTTAGTGTAGTACACATGAAAGAGACCTTGAGCCCATATTTTACACATACATATAGATTTTTTATGATATGGGATGTAAATATAGGAGACTAATATTGAAATCAAGAAATAAAAGCTACTTACCTCTAAAAAAGAATTGGTTGAGAACCCTATCAAATGATCTAAAAAACTATTGATTTCCATTTCCTTCAACCAAAATTGAGAGATCTTAAAAACCCAAAAATATTTTCCTTTTCTAAGGGTAGGTCGATCTTTCCCTAGATAGAGGGGCATAGTTGTACCCTAGGGCACAGTTGTGCCCCAAAAAGTTGACCTTGAACTACACTACTCCAAAAAAATTTACATTCATCGATTCAACAATTTTGATGAAAAGGGCATCCAAATCTATGATAATATTTGTTGTTCACCACACATGTACCTACAAGAAAAATGGCTATGGTTGTTTGGATGGGGGATGGTTTTCCTTGGTCAAACCTTAGTTTGGAATCAACCTTGAAATATAATTGAAATTTTAATATGAATAAATAAAGTAAATGGAACAATTCACCTTGTTTATGTTGAAATCCTTGTGGAGGATTTGAATTCTTGAATCCACAAGTAGGTATGCTACAAATAAATATAGAATGTAAGATGTCTCAAATCAATGGCATTAGATTTTCAACATCAATATTAAATGGATCTTGGATTAGGAAGAGGCATGAAAGGAAATGGATGAATCTTCAACAAGAGGGCTCCATAGAGCTTGAATCCTTTAATGGCTACTAATGGATCTCCTTGATGAATTAAATGCTTGAACATGGATACTTACTTAAACTCGATAATTCCTTAATGCTTGATCATGAAAGAGTATAACTTTGACTCAACTACTTATGTCTTGTTCTTATTCTTAAATCTTAGAGAAAATGAGAGAAGGAGGATTCCTTATATAGAGATCTAGGCCACAAACTTCTAGAGAAGGCTGACATGGGAGCATTAAATACCAATTAACCTTAACCCCTAGAGATGGACTTAAATTAAATTCAATTTAAGATTTTACCATTTCAAAGACGAAAACAACTAACTTGGAAGCAAGAAAATAATTCTTTTTTGAAATTTGACATTTAGAATTCATGGAACTTTTTAATTTGGACCTAGGGTTAGGGATGAGGTCAAACCTACCCTAGGTCAGGGTCAAGGTCATCGATGACCTAGGTCAAGGTCAAACTTGATCTATAAGGTTTTCCTTGACCTTGAGGTCAAAATTCTCAGGATCTTAGTCCAAAATACTAAAAAAGTGTAGAAAGAAAGTGGAAAAGGGGGCAGAATAGGGGAAAAAGCTAGATCCAAGTCAAAGATCCATTCAAGGAACTTGACATGACCCCAAACCACTTACTTTAAGGGCTAAACACTCTTAACATGGAAGCTATTCCATTTTAAGATGATACATTTAGCCCCCACTTTAGCAAGAGTATGGAATCAATGTAAAATCTTGGTAAAGAAGAGCATAATGAAAAGATAATCTTATTAAAATCAAAGGGACAAAGGGATCATCAAGCCCCTAGAGACTTAAGCCTTCTTTAACTCTGAGATCATGATAAGAAAGACATCTCTAGAAAAGAAAGAGAACAGAGATAGAGGAGTGGATAGCTGACCCAATAAGATGTGTGAATGTCAGTGTGTACCACAAAATAAATAGGATGGACTACCAAGAAAGAACTTCATAGTCTCCCTATAAATTTGTGCACCTTCTAGCAGCTTTGTGCATGTATATAGTTCATCTTTTGATAGCTTTTTTAAAGTACCCATGGATCCATATTCTCATATCACCATATAATACATTTTCTAAATGTGTATCTTGTCAGGGTTTAGCAACTTATCTATGTCACCTTCTAAGAATTTAGTATATTTGAAATTGAAAATGCATCTCTCTTTAGGATGTAGCCACTTATGTGTGTTATCTTTCAAGATTTAGCATGCTACAAAACAAAAGGTTAGAACAAAAATGCATAATATAGAATGAGGGAGGCCATATATATGCCCCCTCCTTAAGATGGAAAAAATACATATATTTTAACATGTCAAGGAAATAAAAGAACAAGGATGAAGCCTTCCTCAACATCAAGACAATATCCATAAACAACACACAGTCCAAGCCAAGAAGGTCACATCTCCGATGAGGCCTTGGAAGAGAAAAATGCAAAGAGATATCATGCAAAAAGATAAAAAGTAACCAATGTGAGGGATAACACATTATTCTACTTTCAAGGTGAGAGATTTATCAGCCATGGAAACCTAATGTCAAATAACAAAATAATTTATTGTTAAGGATAGATATCCTCAATGCAACCCATAATTTTCATGCATGATTGAATATCACATAATAAATAGATACCACTTAACCAAGGAAAAGTGGATCCTAGAAAGATAGAAAAGAGGGAGATGACATCCTTGCCCCCCCAAGCATAGGAACAAGGATGAAAGGAGAGCTATTATATTGCACACAACACTATAGAAGACAATGAGCCCCCAAATATTAGGCTAACATTGTTCACATAATGCAAAGTTCCATAATAGGAACATAAATTTTAATTGGAGAAAATAGGACTAAAATACAATTCTTTGCCATAGGAAATATAAATAACTTCATCTCATCTCCTTATGCCTTGTTCTTGTTCTTAAGTCTTAGAGAAAATGAGAGAAGGAGGCTTCCTTATATATAGATCTAGGGAACATACTTCTAGACAAGGTCGACATGGGAGCATTAGATCCCAGTTAACCTTAACCCCTAGAAATGGACTTAAATTAAATTTAAATAAAGATTTAATAATTTTGGACACTAAAAAGGCTGACCCAGAAATGAGAAAACCATTTTTTTGCAAAACTCGACATCTAAGAATCATGAACTTTGAAATTTTGACCAAGGGTTAGGGACGAGGTCAACCCTACCCTAGGTTAGGGTCAAGGTCATCATTGATTTAGGTTAGGGTCGAGCTCAACCTTGACATAAAAGGTTGTCCTTGACCCTAAGGTCAAAAGTCTTAGGATCTCTATCTAGAATGGTAGAAAAGTGTAGAAGGAAAGTGGAAAATGGGGAAGAATAGGGAAAAATGCCAAATCCAAGTCAAAGATTCATTCAAGGCACTTGACATGACCTTAGACCACTTACTTAGTGGGATAAACACTCTTAACATGGAAGTGCTTCCATTTTAAGATGATTCAATAATAGACTTAGAGAATGTAAAATTAAATCAATAAAGCATCACAATAACATTCACACAAGTTTTTTTTTGAAACTTAAAATTAGGAAAATTGTTATTTTATCATTGATGTCAAATCTATTGATAAGATATATTGCTACCTAATATAAATGTCACATCTACTTGATTGATGAAGATTATTTGAGAAGTTGTTCATAACAATAGCACCTAGAGGAAAGGCTGAATTATGAAAAGAAATTTACAATGAAAATTTGATTTGATAGAATTTGATAAAGAAAAGTGATTTTTTATGTCAAGAAAGCTAAGACAAGATGAGAAATAAAGTAAGAATTCTAATTAATGATGAGTAATATGAGTGTCAACTGAGCTATTGTTAGTGCCAAGAAAAAATACTATTGATCAAGAATTAGCATTGACCAAGTAAAACAATTGATGCTGAGTCAAGAAGATTTTTAGAGACCAAGTCTTTTAGTGAAGATTTAGTGCTATAATTTAGATATTGTTAAGTGAAAGTATGAGAATGAATTCAAGGAAATCATGACATCTAGCTGGCTCAATTGATTTCTTGGGAGATACAAACCAATATGAAGATAAGATAGATGAGTTGGATCATTAAATTCAAAAGAAGGATTAGGTAAAGACATAATAGAAGAATTCTAAAGAATTTTTGAGAAGAGGATCTAGAAGATGGAAAAATACAATGAATCAAGTTGAACCTGATTGAAAACTTTAAGATCTACAGTAGGTGTAGAAAATGGTAAAGCACAAATTACCCATTTAAAGAGGTATAGAGAAAAACAAGTATGTGTGTGTGTGTGAATGTTAGAGCTTGTATGTGCAGAGAGACATACAGAGTAAGGTTTATTAGTAATGAATGAGTGTCAGTGATTATGAAGCTAATAGAGAAAATTTGCATAGATGATGTTGATGTTGATAAGTGAATCTAAGCTGAAGGCTTAAGTGCTATTGAGAAGAGTGGAATGATTCCTTGAAGGATCTCTGGGTGAATCAACTCAGAAATGGAAGTTAAGAAACTATTATCTAGTCAGGACAAGGACCAAATAGAGATCTAACCCAACAAAAGTAAGTTCTAATCGCATAGATCAAAATCTACATCAGCTAGGGCAGATTTTTGTATCCTCTCATGCTTGATGTTAGCACTATGCTCTCGGATCCTTGTGATAACAAAGTGACCAGTTTCACCTATGTAGGGCATGCCACACAAGCACTCAATCTTGTAGACTCCTGAGTCTAGAAGAGAGGTTTTTGAATCCTTGAGCGGGGGGATACAATTTATTAACTTAGAAAGAGGTTTGAAGGCCACATGAATGCCCTTTCTGGTCAAGATTTTGCCTATTTTTTGGGAGATGCCCTCCACAAAAGGAAGAGAAGCAACAAGGGGAGGAGGGTTAGTGGAGATCTTATGACTGCTGCTAGAAAGATAAGAGGACTTGGCTTGGGTGAGGGCCTTAGAGATTTGCTTATGAGAGTACCCATTGAACTTAAAAACTTGGCACAAATGATCAAGCTCTTGGGGTAAGTTATCAGCATCACAAATTCTATAGGCTCTAAGGGAAAGAGTCTTGAGGATAACAACTTTCTGGGATGGGTGGTGGTGGGAAGAAGAATGGAGGTATAAATCAATGTGGGTGGCTTTATGGTACACTCGATGATCGAAGGTACCATTAGGCTTCTTCAAGATGAGGACATCGAGGAAGGGCAACTGGTTGTCAGATTCAAGCTCTTTGGTGAAGGAAATGGTGGGGGAAACCTTGTTTATGTGTTTGTGAAACTCTTCAAGTTTTTCTAGCCCATGTGGCCAGCACACGTTGGTGTCATCAACATAACACTTCCACCATTTGGGCTTGAGGGGAAAGGTGTGGAGAGCCATCTCCTCAAAATACTCCATATAGAGGTTTTCTATGACTGGAGAAAGGGGAGAACCCATCACCACTCCCTCCACCTATTCATAGATGACATTTTGGAAAGAGAAGAAAGTGGATCTTAAGCAAAACTCCACAAAACTAGCAAGCTCATCCCCAACCTTACGCCTCACAATTTGCACAACATCATGAATAGGAACCTTGGTGAAGAGCGAAACAACATCAAAACTAACCAAGACATCACAAGGATCCCACTTGACGTCTTGAATAAATTGGACAAAATGGTAAGAATCTTTGATGAAAGAGTTGGAATGCTCCAACAATGGAGATATAATCTTGGAAGGGTGAGAAGCTAGTGTGTAGGTAGGGGATCCAATTGTGTCCACAATAGGTCATAAGGAAACACCCTTCTTATGGATTTTTGGAGCCCCATATATGCGAGGGGTCACTTTCTTTGAAGGCACCAATTTTTTCTTAATAAAGTCATCAAAGGAGGAGTTAGACACAAAAAATTTGACTTTATTCAAGATTTTTGAGCAAGGATTACAAGGGGAGGATCTTGTAGCTGCGTTATTTTTCTTTGAGGATCAATGGAAAACTCATACATGCCAAGTTTTTGTATAAAATTGTAGGAAATAATGTTCAACCTAACATCATTTTCTATTAGGACTTGATAGACATGAGTGCGAAGGATTTGAATTTTGATGTGAAGAGCTAGGTTATGCAGATGACTTAATAAATTATCATCTTCCTCAGAGAAGGTAAGATAATTAGGTGAAGAAATATGATTCACCATAGCTTGAAATCATTCTACATCAATATCTATGGGAACATTGGTGGTGTGTAAGGCTTTTCAAAGAATATTCTTGCACAAGGGAGATAGCTCTAAAAACTCAAAGATGGATATCTGAGCCAGGGTTCATTGTAGTTGACTGACAAGATCATAGCTAGAGATGGTGGGGGTAGTTTCTTTCTTGGATGATGAGGCATTCTTAGGATCATTGGAAACTTTTAGGACAACTTTTGATTGCCCCCTAGTGGCAACATTAAGCTCACCATGTGAAGGGGAAGATTCTACCACTCTAAGAACTACCTTTGGTTAGGTGTTTGTATGTTGTTGTTGAGTATTTTGTATTCATAGGAAAACCTTAGATATTTGATCATCTATATTGTATTTGGGTTCTTTGTCAAACTTTGGGCCCATCATGCAAAGGTATTCTATTATGTTAATGACATTGTTAGTGTTAGTGTAGGTGTAATTGATCTTTGCATCATGATTTTTCTTATTAGCTTTGGAGGATTTTCCTTTTTCATACTCTAGCAATGGTTGTTTGAAATATTTTTTATTAGAGTTTTTAACTAGGCCTTAGTGACAACTTTTCTAGCATCGATAAGATCTTGGATGACATCTTTGGGCTTAAAGCAATGTTTAGTGTTGTGGCCTTTACTTCTATAATAACTAGAGATATGGTCCTCTCTCCACCAAGGAGGTCTAATGGGTGGTCATAGGTCTTGAATTTGTCTAGAACTATGACTAGTTTTTTTTTCTATTAAGGTCTTTAAGACTGCCTCATAGAGTTTGACCATATGCATGTAGATATGTCTTTTCTTACCAAATTTTCTATTGTTTTTGTTAGATGTTTGAAGCTTCGAAGCCTCTTGTTGTTTGGTAGCATATATAGTGTTTGAAAGGTTGAAGACTGGTTCTTTAGCTTTAGGGGTATGTACAACACCATTGTTGACAACATACTTGTTCTTATTCTAGGGTTTGTTTCTATCATTACCATTTTTGTTTCCACTTTTGTCTTTGCTTAGCACTATGTCACCTTTTGTAATGGAAACGTCCTCAATTCGATAGCTACTTTTAATCATATCATTGAAGGAGGAAAATAATTATTTTCTAAGGTCAAAATAGAGCTTAGTCACGAAAGTGTTGACAAAGATGTCAATTTTCTGAACTTCAGGTATTTGTCAAGGATATCTAGAATGTAGAGCTCTCTAGTGTTATGGATAAGTGGCAAAGAGTTCTCCTTGCTTTCTCTCAATGTCACATAAATCCAACATAGTAATAGCATGTTGAATATTGTAAGAATATTGCTAGATGAAATGTCATGCAAGTTCATCAAACGACTTGAGAGGTGGGTAAAAATTCATAAACCATTCCATGTTTTGTCCTCTTAGGCTTCTAGGAAATAACCTCATAAGGAAGGAATCTTGATGCATGAAATCCATACTAAGTGTTGAGAGATGTTTGACATGGTTATGGGGATCACCATTTCTATCATGCTTATCATACTTGGGAACCTCTATATCCCTAGGAAATGAGACCATATGAAGGCTCTTGTTAAATGAGAGTGCACATATGCATTCTACAAAGGAGGTTTTAGGTTGTTCCTTAGAAACTTGTAGGTGAGCAAGTTGGTCTCTAAGTTCTTACATTTCTTCTTTCAAAATTTTAGCCTTAGTGGGGTCTCATTTTTTATTATCTTTTGCACATCAAAGCCTTGAGTGAGTTTCCACCCTCTTTTTGTCATGTATTGGAAGTATTGATCAGCTTTTGTTCTAAGGCTTTAAGAATTAGCCTTTATGCAATTTTGTCTTGTTGGAACTCCATCACATCTTCACTAATGATTTCATCATCAATTTCATGATGTGTTTGTGAGAATCTAGTGGCTGATGGACATGCTCTTGTATTCACTCTAGGAGTCCTAGGAGGTGTGTTGTTTCCATCATAGCCACTAAGAGGAATGATATCAAATAAATTGTTGTAGCAACCCCTCCTATTTTCCTCATCATGTTGATGAACATTGGGCTTAGCTTGTTGATAGGCTCTTTCCCTAGTACATATAACCTCTCTAAGTGTTTCATCTTCTCACGTTTGTTCTTCTAGGTGGTGTTTCATTTCTTCTCAGCTAATGGTGAATGCCATGTGGTCACTATCAGTGTTTTTCATAAAGGAACTGTCGAGGTTGTAGAGTTGGTTCTACCACGTAGTGACACTAGTTTCTTGAAAAGGTTCTTTATCACTATTCTTCTTGTGTGGACACCTAGTGGGAGTGGTCAATTGTTTGAAATAAAAAGGAAGGACTATCTTGGCTGAATTGGAGCCTAGTTGTGATCAACATGTAAAAGTATACCTTTCTTCTAGGAAGATAAATAGAGATTTTTGGATTAAAGTTTAGACAGAAAAAGTGACCACTTGTCAATAAAAGAATGGCTTGTCAAGAATATTCAAGAGTTTACAAAATCAATGACTTGAGTCAAGGATCTAAGAAAGAAGCTCAGTAGAAAATAGCTAAAGTGATAAGGTAACCAGAACTTGACAAGTGATTATTAATGATAGTTTCAACTTATGTCCAATTAACTAGATCTATCTTTTTTACTTTAGGAATATAAAAATAATTGAGATTCTCAACCAAGCTCAAGTAGGATGAAGTTAGGACACCCCTAGACCAACTAAGGTACAATTGTGACTCAATTCTGCAAGAATTGAGGCAATAATTTCCAATAGGTAGAGCAATAAATTACCAGAAATAATTGTTTTGCGATAGTTTCTCTTTAATGATGTGATACCTTATGAAAATATGACTGTGTATTCAAATAATTGTTATAGAATAAAGACTTTTATATGATAGAATGTATAACTAGATGCAACATTATATTTGGTGTGAATTGTCATATGATAATTTTTAGGGGACCATGTGACAATGTATCAGCAAATGTAGTTAAAAGTTTCAAAACATCTATGTTTAAATTTGATTTCTTGGTTGTTTCTAATTAGGTTGTAGTAATAGTAATATTTCATTTTAGTGTTTAGTTTGAAAACAACAAGCAACCTTGTCAACATACGTACTTGTGATATCAAAGAAAAAGCTTGTACATGCTACCGTTTTGTTTGATGTTCAAGAATATTTACATAGGGCTTTTCACCTTCAAAGACATATTCCAAGAAAAACTACCTAGGGTCATGAGATAAAAGAACAAACCTGTGTCACCCTTTTGTAAAGGAAAAGGCTAACAAAAATATAATTGTTCACCTTCAATGACTTATAATTGGTAGTATTATTTAAAATTTGAAATTGAAGTAAACTAATGAAATGTGTAGAAATGGATGAAGTTTAGGATTATAATTTTTAATAATTATTTGGAATATAATATGATATATTTTCCTATTTTTTTATACATAATTTTTTAGTTGCTAAAAAATGTTGACAATGAAGGGTTTTGTTCCCACCATAAAACTATATGGAAATAAACTTATTTCCATTTGAACTTGACTATGTTGTAGATAACATATATATCTAGAACAATCAAAAATAAAAATTTACTTTAGACCTATATTTTCTCTTTTATAATGATTCAAATTTCAACTCACGTGAAATTGATAGTTTTCATCTCCCACCGCATTTTTCAAAATAAATCTAATTTAACTAGAAGAAAAATTATACATTCTAAAAGAGGACTCTCTCCTCTAGAACATCATATAATTTTTACTTTTTTTATATGATTTGATATTTTTTTCTTTCTCAAAATCAACATATTTTCGAGTGTTAAAATACATTTTTGTAGAATTTTTTAATTACAATATACTGTATCTAATTAAAACACTATAAATTCTATATGATGATATTCTTAAATTTTAGCTCCATAAAATGGTGTTTATATGATACTAAAAAAAATCATAAAAAGTAGTAAGCATTATTGAAACATCAGTTTTCTGAAATAGTTTTATTTCTTTAGTAATTGGATACATACTAGTACAAACCATGCATTTAATTGATATTTCCAATTGGAAAAGTGTGATACCACATATAACTTAGTGAGAATGAATTTATCTAGATCATATGTTTTAGAAAAATTAATTTTTTGAAAGAAATACTCAAATTTAGTTGTTCTGATAAGTCAGCTTGAAAGGTGACATAGCTTTGTACATTTACAGTACGGTTCAATGCTTAACATCTTGGCACACACTTGATGCCTCTTTACCTCATGCCAAGCGGTTACCCATAAGAGATATTGGCTTTGTCATGGAAATGATAATGGCATAACCAAGGAGACATAGATGGTGACTGTAAAATCTTGGGCTGAGATGGGTAGTCCACTAGGATTGATCCTTGCACCAAGGTGCTAAGCAGCCAAATAGGGTAGTTTCTAACCCTTTGTTCTTAGTAAGGGCTTCCATTCACATCACTCCTCTTGCTCCCAATTACGAGACTCCTTACATTGTGGAAAGAAATAAACTTTGCAATCAAAATAGTACCTTAAGGATTCCCCCCCTAGTGATCTCTTCAAGGTCACAATCCCATAATCAATCACACTAGTTAAGACAAGTGCTATTTCTATCGAGGTTTTGTGTCCTTCACAGCCTTGGGTTTATAGTGGCTCAGAATATCTGGGTTTACTTTTTCCCACTTGGGTCATTCCTCTTGGTTGTCCAAGAGAAGAATTGCTAAAGGATCCTAGACTACACAAAGAAGTCTACACTTTTAGAGGTTCAAATTTCTAATTTACCTCAAGGGTGAAGAACATACTCTCCTATTCCAATCATGTGTCCCAAACGTGAAAAACAAAAATTCACTTGCCCCTTATTCCACCTTGGCACATCAAGTGGGTCCATATTTCTGATTCACCAAATAGGTGAAGAGTATACCCTCCTACCAAATGAAAAACCTTTGTTAAGAATAAGTAATCATATGCCTAGGAAACAAAGAAATCTAATTGTTGCACATGAAAGTCAATAAAGACAAAAAAAGATTTGTTTGGTTTGTTTGTGCTTTTGGGTGGCCCTATAAGAAACGTTAGTAGCTCCTTTTTAGCAAGTGTCTTTGACATGCTTTCTTTTGGGTTCTTATTTCATTTTTGCAAGGAATTTTTTGGCAATCCCTACAAAACCATGAAATAGAGAATTAAAATTGTATAACAAACATGAAATAACCCTTTAATGAAAATGTAAACACATTAGCATGAGTTATGATGTCTAACATCCTAAATAAATGCTTGACTATGGAAGAATTTTTTTTAAAAACCTTTTTTGTTATTTTTTATACACGTAAATAAGCTTAGAATAGCCCATATCCTACAAAACCACTAAAAGTCAATTTTTTGTTTTATACATTTTTTTTGGGCTTTGGTTTTTTTTGGTAGCTAGTTAGAACATCAAAATTATTAGAAAAATAAAATAAAATCCCCCTATAGAACTAGTGATTAAATCTATCAAAAACCCAAAAAATAAAGCTTGGAGATAGTCATTTGCAACAAAATTGGAGAAAGATCAAAGCAATCAATTGCAACAGAATTGTCAAGCGATATTTTATGCTAAAGGAGACGATAAAAAGTATAACTTACATGTGATGGTCTTTTGTATGTCTGTGCAATGCTTTCTAGAAAAGTGTCACCTCAATTCTAAGATACTATTGCATGATACTAAGAAAGTATCACCTCACTTTAGAGAAATTGTCACCAGATATTGTCTGCTAAACCCACAGATTTGCAAAACAACAAGAAAATAAAATAACAAAATCAAAGAAAAACAGTTAGGTCTACCACATGGTGGATGCCAAAAATGTGTACTCTAAAAAGTGCACTTCTCTAAGTCCTATTCAAGGTTATCTCATGAAATGAGAGTCTCAAATGTTGACATAAAGCTCCCTATTCATGGAGTGTAGGGGTGTATTCATAAGTATAAGATTTAGCTCTTAGTTTGAGCTTTAGGAACATGCCCCTTGCTACTAAACTGCAACATGAGAGATTATTGAGAAAAAAAGAAGAATGTTAGTGTCAAGAATTCCTTAAGTATGCAAATAAAAAATGTCTTATGCTGAATGAGAGGCAAATAACTCTTGAACTAGCAAATGAGAGTGTTACAAGCCTTCCTAATTAAGCTAGATGCATTAACTATTGCAAGAAAGAATCTAAACTAGATGCAAATGAGGCTAAACTAGTATAAAGATCCAAGCATGATAGAAGAATTAGATAGGAAGATATAAGTTGTCCTCAAATCTCCAAGGAAAGCTTGTCAAAATGATGATTGTAATAATGGAGTCTAAAACTTGCAGCATAACCTTAAGAGAATGAGAGCTCTTTTTTAAGGAGAGAGCTCTCCTTTTCAAAGCTGAATGGATGGTTGAGATTGAAGTCCATAGGGAAACATCAAGGGTGGAGATTGGTCCAAGAGGTTAGTGGGTGTGTCATTCAATGATTTCTTTATTCAAAGTGGACAATTCTTTTGAATATCAAGTTAAGCATTTTGAATATTCAAATGTCAAAATGAGCATTTTGAATATTTAAAGTGTACCATGGATCCACTTCAAATTCCATTATGATACTTTCAATTCTATAATGATACCTTCAATTCCATTATGACATCATGGATATTAAATTAATTTCCTTGATCCTACAATGATTCCACTATGAATATTAAATGAATTAGGGTTTTTCCAAATATTTAAATCATTATTAGAAATAAATACCTCTTTTAGCTTTATTTGGAATTAATATTCATGTGTATTTTAGAATGGGTTCAAGTAATATATTTAAATGAGAATGCCTAGCATTTGAATTAATTCAAATGTCTAGCATTCTATAGATAGAAATGAGTGATTAAGAAGCATGAGCTAGATGATATATGATGATTATGTAATTTTGTTTTATTTGATCATGAGAAGCAATGAATTTAGAAAATTGAGTTTGTGAGGCCAATTTTTGGGTGATTACACATGCTATTTATTTACTCTTTTCCATGACCATTAGTTCTTCCTCTTTTCATTGCTCATTTTTCCCATACACCATTTTCTACCATCCTTCTTCTATCATCCACTTTCTCATCCTTGTCATCAACATTTTTTTATCTCATAACATTTCCTCTTGTATAGTTTCATCCTCATTATCCTTTCCTACTTCCAAGAGTTTTATTTTTTAAACATCAATTACAATATTCTTTTGACACGGCTACAACTATATATTTCTCATATTATCATAACATAAAAAAATCTATTCCATTAAAATATTAAGCTAAGTAAAAGTAAACTTTTTATTGATATTTGTGATGAATTACAACATGCCCCAAGTGTTACAATTATAGTTTTGAAAACATATAACAAATATATTTTAGTATCAAATTATCATGACTGATGCCAATTTTGATGCACAAGTGAGGGAGGGGAATTTTTATTATCTATATTTTGTTGAAGGTAGATTATGTGAAGAATCATACTTTATCCGAAGATTACAAATTCTAGATAGTTTTTGAAAGCTATATAAGGACTTTACATATACAATTCTATTACAAGACAACCAATAACATTATCAAGTGCCTAAGGTTGGTACTTGAGTCAATTTAAATGTAGGTATAAAATTCTTCTATGATACATTATTAATATGTATGATATTCAAGACTAAAGTAACTGTAATGCCTACCCCTACTTGACTATTCTCATTCATTTTGACTAGATTCTTTTAGGCCCATTCTATGATTATGTTTTATGATTATCAGTACTTAGTTACTGGAATTGATTTAATTGTATTTCATGGTTAGTTGATATATATGTTGTGTTACTTTAGTGCTAGTTATTTCAGTTATTTCATGATTGTTCAATGATGATATATATGTTCAGGTATTAACTTATAGTTATTGATTGATGTTAGTTAGATGAACTATTTTTATGTGGTTTCCATGTATACTTACCACATATTTGCGTGTGTATGTTTTCGTTATGTTTGACATTTTTGATGTGGTTGAGGAAGGGAGTCGTAGTCACTTGCTAGTTGAGATCTATATGATGCACCACTTTCTGCCATTGCCTATTTAGTTTAGAATATGTGTTTGTACATGCATGAATTTTATGTAGATTGTAGGTACCAGGTATCAACTTCCTTGAATTGCTAGGATGAGCATACCCTATCCTAGTATTTCAATAGTATAAGTGGGGAGATAATTCTTGAGTCTGAATCCTAAATCCTAAGTTAATTGTCCTAGAAAATAGGACAAATATTTGAGCTGTTTACCCATCTAAATTCGTCTAATGACATACATTTTTGACTTTGACCTTGACCTTAGAGTTTGACTTTATTCTTTGACTTTCAATTGAGTTGTCATATTTTGTTTTGTGGGTGTGTGATGACTTTTTGTTATCATGCATGGTGGAGAGCCCTATAATTCTATAATTAAAACAAATTAAAAGATAATTTAATGATTTAATTCAATGGGAGATTTATAAAGAAAATGAACAGTATTTAATTATATTTAATTAATTGAGAAATTAATTAAATAAAAGAATTAAATTTAAAAGAATATATTAATGTTCTACTTTTGACATATTTCTATTTATTTAATTTAATGATAATTATTTAGGAGTTTTATTTTAATAATAAACTCTAAATAATGTTATTAATTAAGTTAATAAATATGTTATTAAAAATGTCTTGTGAATTAATTAAATAAAAGAATGAAACTTAAAGATGAAGTTATGGTTCTAATTTAGGCGTATTTATATTTATTTAATACAATAATAATTATTTAGGAATTTAATTTTAATAATAAACTCTAAATAATATTATTAGTTGAATTAATAAGTATATTATTAAAATATCTTGTAATTAACTAGAGATAGAAAACATAAATTTAATAAAGTTATTTTAATTATATTGCATAAAGCTTATGCATGAAATTAAAATATAATAAATTAAAGAAAGAGAGAAAGCTAATTATTTAAATTAAGATATTTTATAATTAAATATCTAAAAGAGTTGTGCATGAAAAGATAAAAAAGTAATAAAGTAATAGAGTAATTGATCAACAAGTTCCCTCTTGTGATTGCACAATTAAGCCCCAAATTTAGGGGAGAGCGCTTTATTAGAGATCTATAGCTCATTATACAATTACATTGGATTTGGAGGAGAATTTTTGAAGAAGGATTTTTTTAGAGAAAGGGGATTATTTTGTGTGCTTCGTGCGATTATCGATTTACCATTAGATCCAAGTAGCATTTTGTGGTTTATTTGTATAGTGGTTTCCCATCTTTCAAATTTTTGTCTTCTCTGTGTCTGTTGTGTTTTTGTTTTTAGAATTCTTATGGGTTGAAACCCTTGTTTAGATATTTATCATTCTTTGTTTTTGAAGACATTTGTGAATGAATGTCATTCTTTGAAATCATTATTTGTTACTTTAGAATTGAAACCCTCATTTGATGAATAGGGTGATTCATATTGGAATTGTTAAAATCGAGATGATGGTTTGGAAAATAAATTAAAATTAAAAAATGCAATATTCGATTGGTTAATTATATTGTTCCAAAGTTCCTTTTTTTGTAAGTTTCAATTTTTAGCAGGTTTCTATTTCAAGAAAGTTTCTATTTTTAGCATGTTTCTATTTTTCAAAAGTTTCCATTTTTAGCAGGTTTCCATTTCAGAAAGTCACTATTTTTAGTAGGTTTCTACTTTAGGAAAGTTTCTATTTCAAGAAAGTTTATATTTTTAGCATGTTTCTATTTTGGGAAAGTTTTCATTTTTAATAGGTTTCCATTTCGAGAAAGTCTCTATTTTTAGCAGGTATCTATTTTAGAAAATTTTTTATTTTTAGTAGTTGTCCATTTTTGAATGTTTCTATTTTTGAAAAGTTTCTATTTTAAACTAGTTTCCATTTTTGGAAAGTTTTCATTTTTAGTAGGTTTCCAGTTTTGGAAAGTTTCTATCTTTAGTAGGTTTCCATTTTTAGCAATTTTCCTTTTCGAGAAAGTTTTTCCAAAGTATAATAAATTTAGAATTATTATGGTAATAATTGATAATAATAATAATTATTAATTTTAATAAGTATTGTTAAAATTTGAAATTTAATTCTTTGAAAATTTAATTTATTACTTTATTATTTAAATATAGTTCTTAAGTAAACTAGAAATCAAAGAAATTAATTGGGAGAATTAATATGTTCTTTTATAAATGTGGATGTGTTTATATGGTCTAATATATATGAAAATGATTTGTAATACTAGGGAAATTTTATTATTCAAAAAGCTTAGTAATTATATTACTTTGAGAAAATGAAAACTAAATCCTTGATTGAGATTGAAAAATTTATACTTTATAATATTTGGAAATGAAAACTTGGAAAGCTATAAGTTCAAATTAAATATGTTTGTTTTCCAAAACCTAATGTATTATGATAAGTTACTATTGTATGTTTTATATGGGATGGATGATTTTACTAATGTTGGGTTTCAGGGTTGACTTAGCTTTGACTAAATTAGGATGTTTACCATAGGCTCGGGTGTTTTATTTTGTGATGTTATGATGATGTTTTGATCATGATCTTTTATACTCAACCATGGTAATGTGTCTTGTATGCTTTATGAGGTGTTTTGATCTATCAATTGTTATTGCTTTCCAGTGTTCTTCTATGAAACTGACATGAATGGTGTGACCTATCTGATATAACCTTTGAGTCTTCAATTAGTTGTGTTTGGGTTGCTTTCTAGTCACTTGTATAGGACTGAGGTGTTTCTATGTGTTTTTTTTGGTGATGTCATGTTATGACATGGAATCACTTTATGTGTACTTGATTTTTGGGATCAATCCTATTAGGATGATCATATTGGTGAAATCCGTGATTAGGATCAATGATTTTTAGTATTTATTAGTTTTTTATATAAGAATTGATGTATAGTATGTGGTCTTTTGCAATCTTTTGATTTTATTGAGCTTAGGGTAGGTTATCTATATTTCATTTTGGGAAGTGGCTTGTAATGGAGGCTGAAGCCCTAAAGAGGCTACCCAGGTAACCCATTGTAGGTTATTTTAATAAGTAATAACATTTCATTAAATGGGTTTAAAATAAATTAACAATATATTTGTACTATAGAAAGTCAGTAGTGGGTCGGAGTCCCGAGAGACTGCTAGGGTAACTTTAGAGTTGACTCATTAGTATATCTTGTCTATATGAAAGGATACTGATGTCGCATAGAGACACTAGGGTGCTAGACTCTAGAGAGGCTACCAAGGTAGCCTTAGAGTTGGCTCATGTGGTGACACTTTCCCACTTACATAGTAGATTGCCTACATGTCTTTGATGTCTTTGGGTTTAGTTGATACTTGTGTCTTAGGACCTTGAGATAGTTTTCTTTCAAGTGATTCCTTGAATGGGTAAAAGCACAAACCTATGTCACCTTTTATAAAGAAACGTGATATCAGAATGTGACAGTTCAACATTAATGACAAAAAAAAATGGTATTTGTGTTTAAAATATGAAGATGATGTAAACTAATGAAATGTGTAGAATTATATAATTTTATGCCTATAATTTTTATAATTTTTTTGACTAAGAATTTATTCATTTTATTTTATTTTGAAGTCTCTTTTTTAACTATAAAAAATATAGGATGTAGTTCCCGTCAAACAAGTATGTGCAAATCATCTTTTTTTGTTCTGATTTGAAAATATTTTATAGATAACATGTATAGCTAGTGAAGAAAAAAAGAAATAATTATTTTTGATGTATATTTTCTTTGTTATAAGTACTCAAGTTCGACCTTGTCAGAATCCAACAGTTTTTTCCTTCCGTCAAAACTTCCCTGTCAAATCTATACCTTCTTGAAAAAAAATTACATATTTGTGAAGAGGATTCTCTCCTCTAGTGATACATATAATTTTTTTATTTTTTTGATATGATTTACTATTTCTTTTCATTTTTTGAGAGAGCATCTTCTGAAATGTTGAAATATCGACTTATAATATTTTGAAATTATAACATATTATAACTAATCAAAACACTCAAAAATTTATATATTGATGATGTTAAATCTGAGATTTATAAAAGGGTATTTTTAGTTTTTTTTTTTAAATTGAATTTTGATAGAGAAATGAGATTTGACCAAAATAGGTTTTGTATCACAAACGGTGACACAGATCTGTGCTTTTACCACCTAGATGTTGATTTTGACTTTTGAGTTTTTTTATCTTATTTGGGACTTGAGTTTATCTCCTCAATGTAGTGGGAGTGGACCTTTTTAGGTTTTGCAAGGTTGGGTGGTAGTGTTTTTCTTATACCATTGAGATCCGATCGTTAGATGTCATTGCTAGATGTGTTTGTGCAAATGTTCCTTTCTATCTGATCTTGTATTTCTATGATGGATGGTTATACCTTTTGTACATTGTATTTGATTTCATGAATCTTATGAGATGTTGTTGTAATCTATTTTTATGTTGTATATTCTCTTAGCCCTTCATACCCTATGACCTGTACAATGGATGATGGTGCATTATGATGATTGTCAAGTGGCATTTCAGATGGCTATATATTATATAAATGGATTCATACTTGTATATTATTATTTGATGTTGGTTTATTATATATTGGATTTAGTGTTAATTAAAATTAAATATGATTCATCATCATAGGACCCTTAAGAGTTGTAATATGTTTATGTGTTGTTGATTTATGAGTGTATGTTAATTGCTTTCGCTATTCTATAATCGTTGTTAAGTTAATATCTTTAACTTTAAAAAAATATGTTTATCAAACTTAGTAAAACTTTAGGTTAACTTCTTTTGGGTCACATGGCATGGCATTATAGTGATAATATTTATAAATTTATGAAAATGACATAATGTACATTAATTTCTTTTTATCATGGCTTAATAGTTAAATATATTATCTTAGATATTATTTGATGGTTTGTTTTTTCATTTTTTCATTTCTTGGGGGTATTATTTATTTTATTTTATGGTCTTTTACACACATCCTTATGCTACCAATCTGGTGTATGCATTATCTTAATGTGGTTTAGTTTTTCACTAATACATAACATATTTGAACCAAATGCAAATAAATAATATTAAAGAAATTCGATAGAAAATATATAAATTTGAAGAAATGTTGTTCTTCTAGGAGCAAGAGGCTAAATGTTGTGATGAACTGACTTTGAATGTCCTTCAAATGATTAACAAATTTTCAAATCATAGTCAACAAGTTCACATAAATGTAAGTTAATTAAATGATTTACATTAGTACCTATCTTTGTGATTATACAATCTCATATAAGTCCATTGGCCATGTAACACCTTAATCATAACCAAAAGAAAAGACATAGCAATAAAATAATAATACCATACAAAGATACAAAGATAAAACCCATACAATTTTTTTTAACTTCACATCATATTACCATAACAAAATAGCTTTGACAACTTGGTACTGAAATGAACTACAACAACATTAAATCATTACTGATCATTACATCTAAGTATATAAAATATACCCTTATTTTAAATACAATCAATAATACAAAAATTTTAGGTTGACACTGATCATAATTCAGATTCTGAGTTGTTTGTAACCATAATTCAAACTACAATCAGCCTTCAATGATAAGGAAGAATTTCCTACTTCCAAGTCCATAAACAAATCCTATATCGGACCTGAAATCAAAACAAACAACACAACCAAAAAACACAAATAGGGCTTAGTAACACTAAATAACCTGATGAGTTCTTCAGTAAACCTACATATTAGATAATATAACAGCATGAAATACACGTATCCAAATAAGGATTATTAGAAAGTTCTATTTTTCTTTTCACAACCAGATTTATAGCAAGTACATAATTTCTTACAAACAGATATACAGAAATAAACTCCCACAGAATATGTCAAGGTAATGATCCAGTAGTTTCATCGGTGTCAACATAAGAATCTACGTTCATCCATTCATAGGATTCTATATGTCAGGTGAATCCATAAAGTTCTTATCTTGTTATATGTAACCCAACCCATGAGTTTTAGATATTACCACTTGATTAAATAACTCTCATAAACTTTCCCATAAGGATCTAGACTAGTGTCGGAGGGCATCCAGCAAAATAATTCTATCACCACAAGTTACTCGCTTTATGATAGCCACCCAATTTAAAGGATCACACTTGCATAATCTAATACACACGTAATTCTAGTTTTACAAAACAAAATAAAATTTGAAGTTTTATTTATTCAATTTCACCTAATAAATTATTTCTATTGCTTCAATTTAACAATTGAATTAGCAACCAGAAAATATCAGTTATTGCCAAACTTCCAATTTTCCCAATGTAATCACTAATCAGATTACCAAACAAAACCATAATTGTAATTTTCCAAAAGAAATCCATATTTAAAACTATCAAATACAGCTTTGTTTATTTTAATTTTTCATAAGTAATCAAACCATTAATAAACATATTTACTATATTCTTAACATTTAAATTGTTTAGCAAGGCAAGAATTTTACTAAAATCTGAAGACCAGAATCAAGCAATTCCCATTTTTGGAAACAAGTAGCCACATTAACCTTATGAATGTAAACATATATTTTAATTCTAACAATCTATTCATAAGGAAATAAATACATACTGATACATATATTTTTATACATAAATATACATATATACCAACATATATATATATATAATCTTTTTCACTAAATGAAACAAATAGCTTACTGATAACTAAAATTTTACTACTCTTAATAGTAACTTTTTGTTAAAAAGTCAACGACAAAGAAATCTAATGCTGTCTGATATCATATTCAAATATGATTGTACCTAAAATGAAATACAGATCTCCCATCGAATACAATAACTGTAGCCATAAAAATAATTGAATCTAAAAGTTCCCAATTCTCCTACAACCTACAAGATATTGTTGTTTGAAATCGATGTTTTAAGACTAACAGTAAGTTAACTGCTGCCATTATAACAATGTAACTCATTTAATGTCCATTGTTCAACTCAGCGAACATCCTTTGTTCTACATGACTCTTTAAATAAAGCAATCAATACCATAAAGAAAATGACTATTTTGGATAGACCGAAACCCACATTTATGTTTTGTGAGAAACATCAAACCCTTTTCCCTTAATCTATTCAGCATAGTATTTAGTTTCGCTATAACCCATATATACATTATAAATTCATTGCAACACAAAGAATAGGGTATATAAAATTTCACACCCAATTCTGGGTTTATACCGAGTTTAGTGATGAACACACCAAATTCGGCATACTCATAGAGTTGGGTGTCAAATTTTCCACAAAGCCACTACGTATTTGATATTCATTATTTAAAAAATGAAACATTACAAAAGAAAAAGGATTGAGTTAAAGAAAAGCCCCCTGCCTGTGCAAATGCATATTGATAATCAAGGAGAAACTGCCTGGAGAACCCTCAATTACCAACCCGCATCCCAAGCCTCCAACGCTCTATGCCTTGGTACAGAGATAACAGTGAAACCCTCTCAAACACTGAGATAGAGAAAATGCAACCATGAAAAGATAGAAGAATGAGGAATACAAATATGTAAAGATTTATAAAGCTGGAGTGAGAATCGAAAATCATCCTCATGGTCATTAGAATCCCCAAAATAAGCGCAGAGAAACTCGTTCAATAGAGTTTCCATGAAACCCCCACTGCAGTTCATCAATGGCGGACTGAACTCAAAATCCAACTAACTCCAAGCCAAAATGATCGAGAAACCAGCTAAATCAATGCTCAGTACTGTGAGCTTATCTTTAACAACTATTCTCTCAGTTTTCCAACACATGGCGAGTGCATTACCAATTCGAAAATTGATGAAACTGCCCACCATAAATTCCCATAACATTGCCACCATAAGCCAATCCCAAAACAAGGCTAGATTTAAGTTAGGCTAGCAGTCATGCCAGTAAAAGCTTAGGTTAGGTCTTAGTCTTTGTCGGATATATTAGGTTAGCTTAGGAAATGACTTAGCTTAACATAGTATTAGTTATTAATGTTAACATTAATATTTATATTAATGACAATTTTAATATTAATCCTAATTTATATTAAGATTAGAGCATATCAATATGTATATACATATACATATAATTATAACTTGTATAAATATAAACACAGGCACACAAATATAGCAACAATTACATATATATATATATATATATATACACACACACACACACACCAAAAGAAAACTAGCAAATAAAAGATTCTAGGGACAGTTAAAATTTAATGCCACATTAATCATAAGTCTGAAAAAGACCAAAAGTAATGAAATTGAAACCAATCCAAATGAAATTTAAAACAAAACTGAATTGCCTTATCTAAGAACCATTTCTTTACTTTAGGATTTCTGAATCTGAAATGTCAACATTAATTCTGAGAATCAGATCTTAGAAACATCTGACTTCTCATAGTGCATAAATAAAACAACATAATGATGCCAGAAATGAAATAGTTTCTACAAAATCAATGTTTCAAAACAAGTACCAAACCATCCAGTAAATTAAACTAATCTTAGAGTCTGAGGTAACAGATGCAGAACTATCAGTGGCATGACGCCCTTTCCCATAAGCTTAGGCTTACTCCTAGAAGCTTGAAAACAAATGAGGATGAGAAGTTTTCATTGTCCCTGCATCTTCCCAAGTTGCAGAGGTATCATCATTATGATCCCATAATACCTTTACCTACTCTACCTTGCGACCTCTGAGATTTAGCTCTCTTTGTTGGATGATCTGCACCGGTTCCATCATCAATTGGCCACCGTCTACCTATAATGCATTCCAATTAAGAATATGAGTGATATCAGGTATGTATTTCCTTAATACAGACACATGAAAAACATCATGGATTCAAGATAGACTGGGAGGCAAAGCAAGTCTGTAGGCAACTGGACCAACTCATTCTAGGATTTCAACTGGTCCCACAAAATGTGGAGACAATTTGGAAACTTTACCATACCTAATAGAACTTTTCTAGGGTTTGACCCTCAAAAATACTTTGTCCCCAACCACAAAGTGATGCTCAATCCTATGCAAATTTGCATACTTTTTTTGTCTATCCTGTGCTGTAGTAAGATGTTCCCTGATTTGTCTCACTTTCTGTTCTAGCTCTTGTAGCATGTCAGGCCCTAGGAGAATTATGTCTCCTAGATTATCCCAACTCAAAGGTGTTCTACAAGGTCTTCCATATAAAGCTTGAAAAGGAGACATACCTATAGAGCTGTGATAACCGTTATTATAAGAAAACTCAACTAAGTACAAGAATTCTTCCCATTTGTTATGTCTATCCATGATGTACATCCTGAGCATGTCTTCAAGAATCTGATTTACATGCTCGGGTTGTCTGTCTGTCTCAGGATGACATGCATAACTGAAATTCAGTTGAGTATCAAGTTCACATTACAAAGACCTCCAAGGTGAAGATGTGAAAATTGAGTCCCTATCTGATATGATCTTCTTTGGAATTCCATGCAGTCTTATAGCCTATTCCATAAAAATTCGTGCTACAGAAGCAATATTATAAGAAGATCTTACAGGTATAAAATGTGCAACTTTGGTTAACTTGTCAACAACAACCATGATTGAATCATGTCATCTAGCTATTAATGGTAATCCCACTATGAAATCAATGGAGATGGTATCCCATTTCCATTCATGTACACTGTGCGACTGAAGTAAACCAGCAGGATGCTGATATTCAGCTTTCACCCTTTGACATTCTAGACATCTAGCCACAAAATTTGCAATATCTCTCTTCATACCTGGCAAATAATAATGTTTTTTAAGATCAACATTCATTTTCTTAACACCAGGATGTGCTGAATAGGGCACTTTATGAGCTTCAAACATAACCAAATTTCGTAACTCTCCAACTATAGGAATGTAGATTCTATCTCTAAAGATTAATAATCCATCAGAGTTGATAGAGTATCCTTCATACCTACCTTCCAAAGTGCTACCACTTATAACTACAGATTTGACATCTAAAAACCAAGGATCAGCAATCAAATTTTGCAATATTCTTTCCCTCAAATCAACTGTGAGAGTTAAAGAAGAGAGTTCATGACATTGTTTGCTAAGTGCATTAGCCACTTATTCTCTTTACCTTACACATATTTTACTTCAAAATTATATTCACACAAAAATTCCATCCATCTGCATTGTCGTGCATTCAGAGTGGGTTGTGTAAATATATATATTGAAGACTTCTGTGATCAGTATGTAAATCAAAATGTTTTCCAAGGAGAAAATGTTGCCATTTAGTTAATGCATGCATTACTGCTGCCAGTTCTAAATCATGAGTAGGATAATTAATCTCATGATCCTTGAGTTTCCTAGAGTCATAAGAAATAACCCTGCCTTCCTGCATTAAAACTACTCCCAGCCCATCTAAAGAAGCATCTGTGCAAACCACAAATTCTTTACCGGAATTAGGAACAACTAACACAGGTGCACTAGTCAAACATTCTTTAAGATGTTGAAAAGCTTCTTCACATTTTTCTGACCAAATAAACCTCTTATCTTTTTTCTGAAGAGAGGTAATAGGATGAGTTATTTTTGAGAAATTAGCAACAAATCTTCTATAGTAACTGGCTAAACCCATAAAACTTCTTACTTCAGACACATTTGTAGGTGCAGGCCACTCTACATTTGCTCTAATTTTAGCTGGATCAACAGCTATTCCATCACTTGTTATAATGTGTCCAAAATAATTTATATTTGTTTTGAAAAATTCACACTTTTTAGGATTAGCATACAGCTTATTCTTTTGGAGACATTCAAAAACTTGTTTCAGATGCTATTCATGCTTCTCCCAGGAGTTAGAAAAAATTAGAATATCATCCAGAAAGACAATTACAAATATATCTAGGAAAGTTCTAAAAACTCCCTGCATCAGACTCATAAGAACTGATGGTGCATTTGTTAAACCAAAAGGTACAACAGTGGATTCATAATGCCCATACCTAGTACGAAATGTTATTTTATGGATATCAACTTCTTGAATTCTTAGCTAATGGTAACCAGATTTAAGATCAATTTTAGAGAATACTTTAGCACCCTTCACTTGATCAAATAAATCATCAATTCTACACAGTGGATACCTATTCTTGATAGTAACCTTATTTAACTGTCTATAATCAATACAAAATCTAAGTGATCCATCTTTCTTCTTAACAAAGATGACAGGTACCCCCCAATGAGAGACACTAGGTCTAATCAGTCCCTTCTAAAGAAGTTCTTCAAGTTGAACCTTAAGTTCCACCAATTCTTGTGCTATCATGCGATAACGAGTTTTAGAGATTGGTTCAGTTCCTGGAATAAGATCAATCCTAAAGTCTATTTCTCTCTTGGGAGGAATACTTGGAATCTCCATTACAAAAACATTATAATATTCCTTCAGTAAAGGATGGTCTAAATTGGTTTGATTTGCCATAGGTTCAGAAAAATCATTAACCGAAACAGCAAACAATTTGCAGTCTTTCCACATACACCTAAGGAGTTGTTTGGCAGATAAAGACCTAATAGAGATAGGCCTCTTAACCCCTGTTATGAATTTGTTTGCTCCATTATCATCAATACATCTAATAACCTTTTTATAGCAATCAACAACAGCCTGATGCTGTTCCAACTAGTCCATTCCTAAAACAATGTCGTAGGTTCCTAATGGAATAACTTTGAGGTTAACTATAGTGGTAAAAGCCTTAAGTTGTAATTCACAACCTACAACAAACAATCCAGCTTCTACCTTAGATCCAGAAGCTAACTCAACTTGCCATACCAACTGAACCTTTCTCATAGGAATATCACAAAGATTAACCAAATTGGCAAAAATGAAAGAATCAGTGGCACCTGAGTCAAATAAAATGGAAATTTTCGTACCTTGAAAATTACCTTTGGTCTCAATCACCGTGTTTTGATGTTCTTCTTGATTATGGTCCATAGTAGCAAATATACAGTGGTTCCTTCTTGAATCACCAATAGTAGCTTCAGAAACTGATGCTTTAGACCTACCTTGATTATTGCCTCGAAGAGGACAATTCCATTGTAGATGACCCAACTGCCCACAATGCCAACATTCTGCTCCTCTTTTGGTGCTCTTATCCTGTGAGGAAGTTGCTTGTGGCCGTGCAAAACTCTGCTTCACACTTTCCGCAAGCTTAAAAGATTTAGGTAAATCAGGGACCTTAAAACTCTTGTTTGATTTGGAAAATTTAGTAAATTTCCTCTTCTAAGATTTACTAACAAAGCTACTAGGTGCTGCCTTAGAATCATCCTTGAAAGGTTTTTGACTCTCATTACTGCTAGGAACTAGTGGTTTAGCAGTGCTTTTGATAGAATAACCAAATTTCATTTCAGTAAGTTTAGCCTGATCAACAGCTTCTTTAACAATTTTTGGTTTGAAGGTTCTCACTTCCTCACGAATCCTAGGATTTAATCCTCTAATAAAATGTTGCACCAAAGGTCTATCACCTTCAGTCCAACTAGAATACTTCTTTAATTGAAAGAACTATCTTTCACACATTTCCACTAAAGAATTACCTTGTGTAATGTTAAAGAATTCCTTAGACCTAGATTGCTACCAATACTCAAACATGAACCTTTCCCAAAATCTCTCTAAGAACAATTCCCAAGTGACTTGAGAAATATGAATTCCAAGGTGTTCTAATTCCATTTTCCACGATATAGATGTAAAAGACCTTAACTGCATTGTAGTCCAGTGAAATTTCACATTAGTATGATAATCATGCAGAATAAAACATCTTTCGATGTTTATAAGCCAAGCTTCTACTTCATTACCAACTTCTGTTCCATTAAAATATGGACCTTTAAGCTTAGGTAGCTCTTTAAGTTGAGTCCTGATAACAAGATTTTCTACTATAACCATATTGGCATTGGGAATCTACAAATTTTGAGCATTTTCTCCCCCACCAGGAATATTATTCCTAGCTTCAATCCCATCCAATTGTTCAAGAATCTACTGAAGAATTTCAGATTGAAATCCCCCTTGCTCTTCAACATGAGGAATTTCATCATCAAGCATCTCTTGACGAGCCTGACCTCTACCTCGGCCATGATTGCAGCCTCTATGACCTCCTCTGCATCTGCCTACATCGGCTTCAGCATTAGGGATACCTCGTCCCCATGTTCCTCGTGTAATAGGAGGCATACTAAAATTCCTATAACAAAAGAAATAATTAAAATCTTCCTAGGAAGCATAATGAAACCCTATTTGAAACCATCGAGTCCCGAGTGTTTAAACTGGGGCTCTGATACCAAAATGTAACACCTTAATCATAACCAAAAGAAAAGACACAGTAATAAAATAATAATACCATACAAAGATACAAAGATAAAACCCATACAATTTTTTTTAACTTCACATCATATTACCATAACAAAATATCTTTGACAACCTAATACTGAAATGAACTACAACAACATTAAATCATTACTGATCATTACATCCGAGTATATAAAATATACCCTTATTTTAAATACAATCAATAATACAAAACTTTTAGGTTGACACTGATCATAATTCAGATTCTGAGTTGTTTGTAACCATAATTCAAACTACAATCAGCCTTCGATGATAAGGCAAAATTTCCTACTTCCAAGTCCATAAACAAATCCTATATCGGACCTAAAATCAAAACAAACAACACATCCGAAAAACACAAATAGGGCTTAGTAACACTAAATAAGCTGATGAGTTCTTTAGTAAACCTACATATTAGATAATATAACAGCATGAAATACACGTATCCAAATAAAGGATTATAAGAAAGTTCTATTTTTCTTTTCACAACCAGATTTATAGCAAGTACATAATTTCTTACAAACAGATATACAAAAATAAACTTGCACAGAATATGTCAAGGTAATGATCCAATAGTTTCATGGGTGTCAACATAAGAATCTACGTTCATCCATTCGTAGGATTCTATATGTCAGGTGAATCCATAAAGTTCTCATCTTGTTATATGTAACCCAACCCATGAGTTTTAGATATTACCACTTGATTAAATAACTCTCATAAACTTTCCCATAAGGATCTAGATTAGTGTCGGAGGGCATCCGAAAAAATAATTCTATCACCACAAGTTACTCGCTTTATGACAGCCACCCAATCTAAAGGACCACACTTGCATAATCTAATACACAAGTAATTCTAGTTTTACAAAACAGAAGAAAATTTGAAGTTTTATTTATTCAATTTCAACTAATAAATTACTTGTATTGCTTCAATTTAATAATTGAATTAGCAACCAGAAAATATCAATTATTGTCAAACTTCCAATTTTCCCAATGTAATCACTAATCAGATTACCAAACAAAACCATAATTGTAATTTTCCAAAAGCAATCCATATTTAAAAGTATCAAATACATCTTTGTTTATTTTAATTTTTCATAAGTAATCAAACCATTAATAAACACATTTACTATATTCTTAATGTTTAAACTGTTTAGCAAGGCAAGAATTTTACTAAAATCTGAATACCAGAAACAAGCAATTCCCATTTCTGGAAACAAGTAGCCACATTAACCTTATGAATGTAAACATATATTTTAATTCTAACAATCTATTCATAAGGAAATACATACATACTGATACATATATTTTTATACATATATATACATATATATACATGGCAATATCTTTCTATATATATATAAAATCTTTTTCACTGAATGAAACAAATAGCTTACTAATAACTAAAATTTTACTACTCTTAATAGTAACTTTTTGTCAAAAAGTCGATGACAAAGAAATCTAATGTTGTCCGATATCATATTCAAATATCCTTGTACCTAAAATGAAATACAGATCTCCCATCGAATACAATAACTGTAGCCATAAAAATAGTTGAATCTAAAAGTGCCCAATTCTCCTATAGCCTACAAGATATTCTTGTTTGAAATCGATGTTTTAAGACTAATAGTAAGTTAACTGCTGCCATTAACTCGTTTAATGTGCACTGTTCAACTCAGAGAACATCCTCTATTCTACATGACTCTTTAAATAAAGCAGTCAATACCATAAAGAAAATGACTGTTTTGGATAGACCAAAACCCACATTTATGTTTTGTGAGAAACATCAAACCCTTTTCCCTTAATCTATTCAACACAGTATTTAGTTTCGCTATAACCCATATATACATTATAAATTCATTGCAACACAAAGAACAGGGTATATAAATTTTCACACCTGATTCTGGGTTTATACCGAGCTTGGTGATGAACATACCAAATTCGGCATACTCACAGAGTTGGGTGTCAAATTTTCAACAAAGCCACTGCATATTCGATATTCATTATTTAAAAAATGAAACATTACAAAAGAAAAAGGATTGAGTTAAAGAAAAGCCCCTTGCCTGTGCAAACACAGAATGATAATCAAGGAGAAATTGCCTGTAGAACCCTCAACTACCAGCTCGCTTCCCAAGCCTCCAACTCTCTATGCCTTGGTACAGAGATAACAGTGAAACCCTCTCAAACACTGAGATAGAGAAAATGCAACCATGAAAAGACAGAAGAATGAGGAATACGAATACCTAAGGATTTATAAAGCTGGAGTGAGAATCAAAAATCATCCTCATGGTCACCAGAATACCCAAAATCAGTGCAAAGAAACTCGTTCAACAGAGTTTCCATGAAACCCCCACTGGAGTTCATCAATGGCAGACTGAACTCAAAATCCAACTAACTCCAAGCCAAAATGACCGACAAACCATGGAAATCAATGCTCATTACTGCAAGCTTATCTCTAACAACTATTCTCTCAGTTTTCCAACACATGGTGAGTGCGGTACCAATTCGAAAATCGATGAAATTGCCCACCATAAATTCCCATAATATTGCTGCTATAAGCCAAGCCCAAAACAAGGCTAGATTTAAGTTAGGCTAGTGGTCATGCCAGTAAAAGCTTAGGTTAGGTCTTAGTGTTAGTCAAATACATTAGGTTAGTTTAGGAAATGACTTAGCTTAACATAGTATTAGGTATTAATGTTAACATTAATATTAATATTAATGATAATATTAATATTGATATTAATATCAATATTAATCCTAATTTATATTAAGATTAGAGCATATCAATATGTATATACATATACATATAATTATAACTTGTATAAATATAAACACAAGCACACAAATATACCAACAATTACATATACATATATATATAAATATATATATATAATTATTTAATACTTTATGCACTTATATTTATATATATATACATTTATATAATGTTATAAATATATATATATATATATATATATATATATATATATATATATATATATATATACATATATATATATACATATATACATATACATATATACATATATGTATATATACATATATGTATATATGTATATATACATATATGTATATATGTATACATATATGTATACATATATGTATATATGTATATATATATATATATATATATATATATATATATATATATATATATATATATATATATATATATATATATACCAAAATAAAACTGGCAAATAAAAGATTCTAAGGATAGTTAAAATTTAATGCCACATTAATCATAAGTCTGAAAAAGACCAAAAGTAATGAAACTAAAACCGATCCAAATAAAATTTTAAACAAAACTGAATTGCCTTATCTGAGAACCATTTCTTTACTACAGGATTTCTGAATCTGAAATGTCAACATTAATTTTGAGAATCAGATCTTAGAAACACCATAGTTCTCATAGTGCATTTAAATAAAACAACATAATGATGCCGGAAACGAAATAGTTTCTACAAAATCAATGTTTCAAAACAAGTACCAAACCATCCAGTAAATTAAACTAATCTCAGAGTCCGAGGTAACAGATGCAGAACTGTCAGGGGCATGACAGGCCATGTCTAAAAATGTGCAACTCAACAATTACAATTGAACCATTATCATGTTATAATAGATGGTAAAAAAATACATTGAAGTAAAAACTACAAATGATATAAATTCATGAATAACTAGTTAGATTCTTTTATGTAGTACAACACCTTATTCTTTTCATTAATCAAATGACAATAACCACTATATCTTCTTAAAATGAAAATACAACATTTAACTACCATATCTTCTTATAATAAAATTACAAGATACACAATCTATTAATGATTCATAAATCACCCTCGTCGTCTAATACTAAATTCTTACATATTGCCTCTTTATAGAGAGGTCTTGAAATACACCCAAACAAAAAAAGGTGCCATAATTTTGGAATCTATAGAACTTTCTTAAGTTTAAATTGACTGCACAAATATTTAATATTATTCATTTATAGCATATTTCTATCCCAGCCTAGAAAAAATAAATTGTCTGAATATATGTGGACAAAATAGTTACTATAAAATCTTATTATCTAAGGTTGGGCATCCCACTGTTACTAAAAGAGGCAATGGTATGTGAAGTAGAATAGTTGTTATCACCATATGCAAGCGTCACTACTTCTTCCAATTCTTTAGCCACCGCACTCATTTTGGGTCTTTTTGTTGATTCCTTTTGCACACACATCTATGCTACTTTCCAAGCTAATTCTATGTTATATCGACCACCCAATGCAGGATCCACAAGCTTGTCTATTTTTCCACATAAAAGCAGATTGTATGCCTGATACAATGATTTTTTTAATACTTTGTTGATGAACATTACCAAAAGTATTGAAATCACTTAGGCCCCGTTTGGTTGCTGGAAGATGAGGGACAAAACCAGGTTATCAGAGGCAAAACCAGGTTTTGCAAAAAAACTTTGGTGTTTGGTTGGTTAAAATTATAACCTAGTTTTCGATTTCATCTTCCAATTTTGGTCAAAAATTGGAAGAAGTTTCTTCCAACAAAAAGGTGGAATTCGAAATTAAAACCAGGTTTTGAATTTTATGACAATTTTTTTAATAATATTGTGGGGTCCACAGTATATTCATCTTCCGTGTCAACCAAACGGACCATTAACTTTCCAAACCACAAAACCAGGTTTTCGAAACCCTGGTTATAAGATAACCTGGTTATGTCAAAAAATCATCTTCCCCAACCAAACGGGGCCTTAATTTGTCTACAAAAATATATGAATTACCAATTGCACTATTCAGTCTTTGGGTGGTACTCAAAATATAATCTTTAGTAAAACCACTCTGAAACTGTAGACATCACTCTTCTCATTCTGTGAAGATGTTGCAAAGTATCTACAATAGTTCATCCATATTTTAATCTACTAGTTATTTGTTCCCTATACTTTATGTTAGGAGAAAAATGCATTCATCAAGCGTAGTTAAACTAAGTATATTTAAGAAAAAAGGAATGTAATGGAGTTATGTGAAATACTTAGGACCAAGATAAATTATTGTCCCTTTGACTTCAGTTGGTATATAACCACTGGCACTCTCTACCAATTTTGATATGCCAAAGTCAGCTAGCTTGACAGACATTTTGTTATCCAACAGTATATTACTGCACTTTATATCTCTGCGTATGACTGGAGGATAGCAACTCTAATGAAGGTAGAGAAAACCTACAAAACTTGTGTAGAATGGTTGAAACATGGTGTTTTTCCCCTTTTATGAAAATGATTAAATATAAAGGAACTTCTGCAACCACAAACAACTTACCATCTGTAGCCTGTCTAGCAATATTCAATCTTATAAGCCAATCAAGTGGAGTTTTCAATTTGGCCATGCCTACAAATTTTAAAATAATATTAAAATTAAATTTAAAGGTATGTAAAGTCAATTAATAAGTGAAAGATGTTTTCAATTGTAAGTCAAATTATGATATCATTAAGATTCAACTGACTAAGTTTTTGATCAGAATTCATTGATCTATGTTCAATGAGTAGCAGTTCTCCCAAGCTCTTTTCTCATTAGAAGGAATAAAATACTTAATACACATTGCATCTACATGATATCTACAAAGACGAAATACAAAAACTTTTCCAAAATTTACCCATCCCAATACTACTCATGAAATGCGGCTCAATAAATTTGAATAAAAAAAACTTCAGAATAGAAATTGAAATGGCACAAGATTTAATGTATGCACATAAGTACCGTATAAATGATCAATCAGTGTTCCGCATGGCATGCATTCATAGACCAATGCCATTATGGGTTCTCTGCAATACCCAATAAGATTTACAAGATTCTTGTGATATATTCTTGACAGCATAGCTACCTAAAATCACAGATAACACTTGTTAAACGAGAATTTGGTAGTAATGGCAATCTTCATACACTTTGTTGTTGAATCTATGTAGGAATACTAACCTCATTCTGGAATTCTTTTCGGCCTTGATTAGAATCAAACTTGTGTATTTTGACGGCAACCTCATATCCAGAAAGTCTGCCATAAAATACAAATCCAAAACTCCCCTTACCAATGGGTGTGGAATAGTTATCGGTAGAAGTTTTAATGTCTTCCTCTGTGTATTCTATAGCCAGCCTGTGATAATCGTTTTGATTTTTTTCATCTGAGAAAGAACAAATCAAGAAGAAATACTCTTTAATGTCACAAGCACGGTAAAAGAAGAAGAGAAAAACATTTCTATTCATGTTTTTAGCATACCAGAGCATGGAGAAACACCTGCAATTACTTGTTTTTCTAATGGAGTTGGAGAAACATCTGTGGTCGGAAATGGTTGAGATAGGTGTTTGTGCCTCCACAAGCAAATCTTATAAGAAATAATACATGATGAATTCACTTCACTATTCACTTGCTTTATTGGCTGAATGATTACTTCATCATAGTTGACTGTATGTACGAATTCTTAAGAAGTTCCTCTTATCCTTTATGCTTTATGGATAGCCATGCCCTGTTTGAAAATCCCTACGGCCATTACTGTGGAGCTTGACTATTTAAAAGCCTTTTCAACAGAACAGTGTTCCGAGTATCCAGCCATCATATAACCACGTTTCCTCGAGGCATTTTGTCAAACAGTTCACATGACTGAACTTTGTCACTCGTAAAGGATGTTGCCACGCACTGTGGAGCTTGACTTTATACATCCCAAAAGTGTTTTGCTCAAATGATTCCTGCCATATTTAATACAAAAGTTTTCTGCTTATCCTCTCGTAGTAGCACATCATGTAACCCCATTTACTTCAGGCATTTTGTCAAACAGTTCACATGCTTCGAAGTACTAGGACATTTGCATCTGCAAAATGAAACCGAGTTCCTCTATTCTTACGTTTCGATGGATTTTCATGTCCTTCGTCAGAGGCATTTTGTCCAACAGTTCGCATCTTGTAAATGACCAAAACTAACACCACCGAACACCCAATCAAAAGTACGATCACCCAGCCTTTAATTTTGTGGCTGTCTACCGGAAGAGCATTTTGTGGATCAACGCTGAAATTAATGGTATATGAGATATTAATGGTTGTGAAGTTGAAATTTAAAACATCTATCGTATTGATGGTCTGTGAAGTGAAGTTGATATTAAAAAGGTAATATTATAGAAAGAGTAAAGAAAATTGGCATACCGAAGTTCCAAGTTGTTTCTCTGTAATCCCTTTGAGACTGTTCCCTCCAATTTATTTTCCTGTAAAAATCTTTTCAATAAACCAAAAAAGCTCTATAAGAACACCTATTTAATAGCGCTTAGTTACATCAGTTATATAATGAAATGTGAGGATGAAATAAGATACAGTAGCTGGTAAACATACAGTTGATTTAGCCTTTGAAGCTTCCCCAATGATCTTGGAATTTCTCCAGTAAGTTGATTATTCTGCAGTTGCCTTTGTGAGGCCAACATATAGTATTAGCAAAGATACAGATAATTCTGGCTCTCTAGTCATTCACACAAGGTATTGCAGAGGTGTCTTACGATATTGTGAGATTGTTCAATGAGCCGAGGTCTGGAATATGGCCCAAAAACTTATTGTTTCCTAGCAACTATAACCGAAAACATAGAGTTAGCAACTTTATTATATGAACCACAATTAAAAGATCCATTAGCCTTCTCACTGAAAAAGCATGTTAGTACATGGCTATGTGGAGTCTTACGAACATCTTTAATCACATACTAAGGAGAAACTTAAGTTTGAAAAAAATAAGTCAACATTAATTATTTAATACTTTTAGTGTTGAAATGGAGCTTACCATATGATGTTTAAGTCCGAAGTCTTACCAATTTTTCTAGTGCTATTAAGTCTGCTATATCTGAAGGTATCGTGCCTTCCAGATTCATACTTGTTAGATCTCTGCAAAAAGAAACTAAAAGCTTCAAATCATACACATCAGTGGCCTAAGATATATGTTCTAATGAATTGTTAAAATATTTGCTTTACGGCTACTCTTAAACATCACAAATTACGGTAAAAACTAAGCTTGAAAAAATAAGTCAATTTTGACTATTTAACACTTTTAGTCTTAGAATGAAGCTTTAGTATGTGATGTTTAAGCCATCATCTTGACTACAGGTAATCCCTGTTGAAAAATATTCAGCTGGCAAGCATGGATCTCCTCCAGTCCAGTCGTCTGGAACATTCATTGCCTCTGCTATTTTCCTGATTGCAACCACTGAATTCCCACAATTTGTCCAAACATCAATATTTGCAATTTATATATCCACAAAAAATATACAACACTTAGAACAATTAAAGCAGAAAGTTACAATCTCCGGGGTATGTGGTTGTCTTTACGTCCAATTTCCTGTACATTTCTGCTCCATTGATGAATGACCCCAACTCTGATGTACTGCTGGGTTGTAAAATAATGTTTATAGGATTGTAAGTTTCGAATTTTAAATCATAATCTGCTTGCCAACAATGCAAAAAGTTAAGCTGTATGAAATCAGATGATTGGGCTCCGTTAATGAAGGCAACAAATTTCTGAGTGAGGCTTGTCTGGTTGAGGTTGCAAAAATAAATTGCAAAATAGTAATCTCCTGGATCAGAGAATGGTACAAATGAGTCTAAAAGTGTCATATCCGTCACTATTCCCTTTGCAATAGCAGTTCTTAAAACAGCCACTGGCGGTTTGATTGATAACTCCCTCCCTAAATATTTTGCTTGCTCATCCTCAACGCCAATGTCCACCGAAGCTCCAGCAGCTTCTATCGATAATCATTTGCGGTCAAATGGATCGTCTGGGAAACTGCTTATTGCCACCACAGTTCAAATTTCAGTTAAATAAGTTGAAACATCGGTCCAGTTCACCGTGGCAGCTGACAAAGAATTGAGAATAGGAAATGGAAATGCACGCTGGGAATAGGAATGGCTATTTCAATAATAGTTATTTTTTGGAATGGACATAAATTCATTTTAGTGATGAAATGAGAATATGTATTCCTATTCCCTATTCCAATTGAAACACCAAATAGAAAATAGGATTCATATTCCTAATTTCTTTTTTCTATTTCAGCAACCAAATGGGCTAAGGTAAGATTTCATTCCTATACTAAAAGTGTTGAATAGTCAAATTGACTTATTTTTCTAAGCTTAATTCTTCCATTAATATATGATGTTTGACCCAAAATTATCACAATCCATAAATAAATTGACATCTAAAGCACTTTTTTTTCCTCATGAAATAGAAATTTATTTTGTTATAACACTTACTGTATATAGGAAGATGTACCATGATCTAAGTGAGCAATCAAACTCAAGGCCTGATTTTGGAAATCGGTTGAACTATACATTGAAGATTCGAGTGGGTGGAGCTCAATGCTTGAAATGAAAACAAAACGATTTTGTTCTATCTGAGTATTGCGAGCAAGGCATAAACCCAAAGTCTCACTTTTGGCGGCCAAGATAATCTCGTAATAATATGACATGGTATTGTTTAAATCAGATAAGTTGAAACTCCTCCACTTGATTCCCTCGATAAGTAAATCGAAGAATCTTGCCCAAGGAGTTGTGCAATCAGGGCCGAAAGTTGCTCTTACCAGGTAATTTCAATGGGGCTTTGTTAATGTTTTAGCGTCAATTGAAGTAAAACATTGATTATTTGATACACTAATTTGTGTTTATGTTTTTTAGATAAATTGTTATAGGTGATTCTTATATATAATATATATTATATATAATATATGTAGTATAATATGTATTATATATTATTATATAATAATATAATATTATATTAAATATATGGTTAATATATTAATATTATATATATGTTAAAGATGAGTTATAGTTATTTATAACATGATGATTTACTATAGAGACATGTCTCCTTCTCTTATATTATACAAATATGAGATCCAAATCTACATTTGGAAATCATCAATTACAATGGCAATGGAAGTACATTTGCAGATACGATCTAAGTTATTTCAACATGATATCAGAGCCAACTTGCAAATGTAATTTGAACTAGAAATATCTTACCCTTCCTATTGCAAAGTTTTACCAGTTCATTTGTCAAACCAACCTAGATATGTAATGTGTATAGAAGAACATAATTTTTAATTGTAAAATCAATAGGAAGTATCGCACACCTAGTATGAATTCTCATGGTACATGATTGCTAACTAGTTGGTGACCGAAAGTTGTGAGCATAAGGAGATCCTCAAGAAATAAACAATGGAGTGACACTTAATTTGCAGGATTCAAAATAACTAATGGAAAATTAGTTTAATGTATCATCACTGAATACTATTGCAATTGATGAGTCAACTCATTCTGGCAACTATAAATATCCTTACCCTACTGCAATATATATGGCAAAAATTACTAAATAATGGGTTTTTAATATAGTCTGGCAAACTACATAAACAACATTGATCGAGGCTTATATATGTGCATCAATCTTCTACCTGCAAACACCATTATAATTGTGGTTCCTCATCAAAACTTTGGGAACATAGGTGCACAACACCAGCTAGCAACAACCCCTAGCTTGCTCTCTAAGAAATATTAAATCAATACACTGCCTGACATGTATGGTTCCATAAAAAAAAAGCTTTTGTGTTTCATCATGGACTTTCAACACCAATTAATACAATCTTTGATATAGTCTAGTGCACATTTGCAAGATGATATTCTTATAATGTGTATAATAATACAAGTTATCTTGCAATGAATATAAGTGTTACAATGACATCAATATGGAAACAAAAATAGAACCAAATGATGTTTGAAGTAGCAGATAATACACACAACAATATTCTATTATGTGTAACAATAATAACATGAGGGATCATATATTACTATCACTACGTTCTGAAATCAAACAATCAATACCAAAGCTACACTATAAGGAACACAGGTTTAAAATTATTGACTATCCTTTGCCATGTTAAAATATTGGATTGGGAGTTGAATGATTCCTATACTTAGGCTCACATTTATTTACTTCCTTTCACATTTTAATTGGTTCCAATATTTGTCCAAAACCATTTCATGTTTTCTATCTTCATCTTTTGCACGATCCTACCTTTATTTGCCCATATTCGCTCCTTTCTAAGGATGGTTCAAGTGGAGGAAATATGGAACTAGAAATAGGATTATCATCATTGGCATACACCATGCACTAGAGAAAATGATAAACAATAAAAATAATGAAGACTATTTGATCTCAACTCAAGGGTTTATGAACGGTGACATTAGGAGTACAAATTGTAAAAATAGAAAAAACATTTATCTATACCCAACATGAAATTCCCATTTGATTATCATCAAAGTGAGAAATAGGTGCCAAAGGATATATGACAATAAGAAAAAGAAATTAACAAATTACATTACAAGTGATTCTCTGACCCACTCTAATATGTAAAGATAGTTAAATAAAATATTTATTTTTCTAAAAGGGCTATTAAAAAATTAAAGGTGATGTGTTACAATTACTGGATGATTTCATTCAATACTTGACATTAGCTATCACAAGTGGAAAAATAATTGAGAACTTCACTTTATAACCCTCAATTCACATTGGCTGCACCGAAGGGAAACATGGTTAATCATGTATTCTAGAATTTTTCTAGAATTTGGTTGTGTAAATTTTTTTAGCATCAACATTTTGGATCAAACCTAATGATCCATCATCAGGATGAACAACAAGAGAATAGAAAAAATAAGTTAGCAAACCAAGGGAGAAACAAAGATAAAAAGAGAGGAGAGAGTGTGTGGGGGGGCACATAGACCAGGAGGGGAGATCCAAAGGTGAAAAAAGAAGAAAGAAGATGATGAGGTGGGCTTGATTGAATGAGAAGAAAATTAAAATTAAAGGCAAAAAGAAATAACTGAGAAAGACACCTAAACAGAAAGAAAAAATAAAGATAAGAAAGACGAGACAAATAAAATAAGGACCCTATAATCCTATAAATGAAAAAGAGTATAAATAATACAATGGACATAGAAAATGAATGAAAAAGGAGGTGAAAATCTAATGAGTGAACACAAAAAACATGACAAGAAAATGAAAATGAGCTATAACCAATAATAATACAAATGGAAAAAATAATAATGAACAAGCTAATAATCATAATCAAATTAAAAATAATAATGATATAAAATAAAAATAAAAATAAAAATACTCATATACAAATAAAAATTATAATAATATATATAATCAAATCTATAATATAAGTTAATCATGCTAATCACCCCTATTGTTTGCACATTTATATTCACATACGGGTCCCCATAGTGATTGCAAGGTTATATTTATTTTAGGAAAACCATTTTGCAAATAGTCCCTTTGTAGCATGCTAGACTTCTATTTCAATAGAATGGTATGATTTTTTAAAATAAAACAATGCATTATAATACGATTTTTCTATTAAGACAAAGTTGCCCTTAAACTAGGAAAGGATGATACCATACATCCTCCAAAATACAATTTGGAGGACATAGATATTATTAATAACCTTTATTACTAACTACTTAGTGTGAATCCCACCAAAGGGTGACAACTTTATTTGCGTTAGATATATAAATATTTGAGGGGCCACTTACATTAATTTAAGTTGTATATAAAGTGTAGACCACTCAAATATCAAGAGACCCATTGCCAACTAGATTTAATGCAAATTTATTTAATAAAGAAGCTCAATGAGATATGGAAATATAATAAAATAAAATCAATGTGGGTATATTATAATCTGTATGTATTAAATTTGTTATTTCTATATTAATTATTTTATTCTAATTCTATATAAAATTGAAGAATTAGGCTATTATTGAAAATATAAAGACTTAATTTTTCACATTCTTATGAAATAGATTATTATATTTGGCATAATAAGATGTGTTGAAAATATAGATCGTTATTATCCATATTATATTAGAATAGTGGGATAATTCTCAAAATAAGATAAGAGGGAATGAGGTTAGCTCAAGATTATCTATATTTATTGAAAATATATCATATTGGGTATTATATTAATCTCTCTCTTATTTTCTATTTTTTATGAGAGCTATATGCCTTGATCTTTTCCTTTGAGAATGTTATTACAAGAGGGAGATTGAGATTTGGTGGGAGCCTAAAATTTCATTAGAGGCAACATTGAAATAGAGGGAGAAGATAGAGAATATGATTTAGTCAATCTTCAGTGATCTTGATCATATTGATTCAGAGGGAGTAAATCGTGTTCTGATAGAATCTTCAATGATCAATAAATTGTAATTTCATGCAACTATGTGTTTGCTTATACTACTAAGCTTAAGGTTTTGAACATCTATGGATGAAAAGAGAAAGTTTTAACTTAGAAAGAAGTATTCAAAGATATACGAGTGGTAACTTTACATTGTGGGGGGAATAATAGGAAATGTTTCATTCCCACTTGGGGCAGATAAGTACTTGTATTTTTTACATTTATCTATTCATTTATTAAGGGATATTTTCTTTGATCTCTTCCTTTATGTTTGAGGATATTCTTACAAGAAAAGAAGGTTGGTACTTCAATATGCTACCAAATTTTGTATAAACTAAATCTAATGATAGTAATTCCAAAGACCTTGATGATCAAGATGAATAAAGTGTGGCTCTTGATGCAAGTATCTTTGATGATTGAGATTATGAGATCCTTCTACATTAAGAGGGAGTATGTCACTTCTTTGAAGGCAATGCTAGAGCTTAGAAGATTGATACTTAGAGGGAGTCTAGAAATCCATATGGATGATTGCACGATGTTGATGGGCCTACTCCTACATATATAATGAGAGAGTGATGAGTTTGACAAGCATCCTTCGGAAAAAGAGAGTTTCTAAGGAAGTAACAAGAGGACCTGACATCCCAGGATCAATATTCAGAGGGAGAAATTTTGACATGCAATCCCTTATGGATGATATCTTCTCTATGAGGAGAAGTTCTAAAGAGAAATGTTAAATTGAAATATTTCAAATGTAAAACTTGATATGTTGAATATTTAATTTTGACCCATATCTGGTTATATAATTGTTGTTTTAGATATGTAATGAAAGGTGACAATCTTTTATTGACATATATAAACCGAAGGTAATCATTGTAAAGTGATGATCTTACATATGATAGTCCTATTATCATGGTTCTTTGGGCCAAAATCTACCGGACACCATGATAACAAACAAATAGAAGGTAATCTTTGTAAGGTGACAATCTTACATATGATAGTCCTATTATCATAGAAATCTCTAGATTTTCTTTTTGAACAATTAGAGATCATGGGTAACAAATCTATTATGTCATCATGGACATCTCTACACATTTCTTAAGTGCAAGTAAAGATCATATGTGTATCATGAACATCTATAGACATTGTTTAAGTGCAAGTAGAGATCATGAGTGTGTTATGGGCATCTCTAGACATTGCTTAAGTGCAAGTAGAGATCATGAGTGTGTTATGAACATCTCTAGACATTGCTTAAGTGCAAGTAGAGATCATGGAAATTTAAATCACTATGGACATCTCTAGACATTGCTTAAGTGCAAGTAGAGATAATAGGAAATACTTTATGTTGCTAAGAGATTTTAATATACATTGTGTTGATTACATAATGATTCTGATTCTAATTTAATGATGGTTTACTTCTACCTTGCTGACATTGATTATTTGATATACTAATTTGTGTTTATGTTTTTCAGATAAATTGTTATTGGTGATTCTTATATATAATATATATATATAATATGTAATATAATATGTATTATATATTATTATATAATGATATAATAATATAATAATATTATATTATATTACATATATGGTTAATATATTAATATTATATATATGTTAAAGATGAGTTATACATATAGTTATTTATAACATGATGATTAACTATAGAGACATGTCTCGTCCTCTCATATTATACATATATGAGATCCAAATCTACATTTGGAAATCATCAATTACAATGGTAATAAAAGTACATTTGCACATATGATCTAAGTTATTTCAACAGGCTTCACAAGGATCATATAGCAATATTTCTTCATTGCCAGGTTTGGAAAATAGGCTAGTGTCAAATATTGCAAGTAGCGGGTATCACTTGAGTGCACCAATGAAACATTGCGAGCTTTAATGAAAGGGGAATAAGAAATCTAGTGTTGTAAGTACTTATTTGTGAGATTATCGTTGGGGCCATAGTTGATGTTAAGGAAGCCTGCATTGGAAAAAATAGGTTATAGTGGAAATTGAATAAAAGGTTGCGATATTGCTATCAGGATTTAATTGTGTAGTTTTTAAGTCAAATTTATTGATCCATGTTTCATGAGTATTGATTCAACATGAATCTATCTCTCATGACCATAAATAGAACACTAAACACTCATTAGATTTATGTGATGTTTAGAGAGGTCAAGTACGGGGGCTTCTGGGAGGCTACCCATCCCAATACTACCCAGTGCGCTTAACTACTAGATTCAATGAATGCTAAGTGTTCCATTTACTTTCATAAGAGATAGATTCATCTTGAATCACTATTCATGAAATATGGGTCAATAAGATTTGACTCAAAAACTACATAATAAATTTCTAATAGCAATATCACAATTTAACTTGATGTGAAAATTATCTCCTACTAAAAAATAGATTACCATCTGAACCTGAGCAGACAAAACTCAATAGTCCAATGAAAGATGTGATGAGCAGCAAGCACGCACTTGTCAACCACATATCTGACATCCTTTGGACCTGCTAAATTTGGATAAAGAACTCCTATTAGGGGGGGGGGGGGGGAAAAGATATCAATGATAGACTGAAAACATTATAGTTCAGCAACAATAATAACACTCTTACGAAAATAATCTCCAAGAGAATTTCTTACTTGCAAGGTTCGAAAATAATCCCCAACAGAATTTCTTGTTTTGGAGCTTGATAGAGTGAGGTCTATATATAACCAAACTCTGACTTATTCATAGAAGCATGTAGCTGCAGATTTCTTTGTCAAATGAGTTGTATAGTGGCTTCTTTATAAATACAGAGATTTGTAAATTGCCTAGTGCTTTCCTCTATAAATACAGAAATTTCTTTGTGAAATGAATTGCCTAGTGCCTTTATAAATACAGATTTTATTATTATTTAAGGATGAAATTTCTTGAAGTGGGTATTCAGCAAACTCAAAAGTAATATTAAAAGGAGAGTTTGAAAAAAAAAATACTCCCCCTTTGCAAGATATGCGTACGAGTTTGCAATGTACGCGTTGCCCAAATATCTCACACGGCATTTACACAAGGAAGTGCCTAGGTATATACATTTTCCCTTTGGCGTGAAATACAAGTCTAGCTGCCAGTCAAGAATCCTTCGGAAACACATCATATCAAGATTGACTGAAAATTAGATTGGACCAAGTGAAGTGAGGGATGAAGACGACGTGCAGATGCTTCTGTCTATTCTTCAGCCGTCGTAGCTCACAAGGCAAGAGAATAACATGTAAGGTTAGTCAAGTAATCAAAGTTCAATATTGTCTTAAAAAAATGGCCACCTTTAAATATTATAGTAAGGAAGAATTAAATTAATTTTGAATATTTATCAGTTGTAGCTTATGAATCAAGTCTTAGTGTGATGCTTAAACAGTCTATAAAAATATCTTCGTTCATGAGAGTATAGAGTGCAAACAGGTGTACCCAAGTGAGACATCAAGAGATTCTACTTTTAAGAGTTCAACATGTTTGAGAAAAAGTAAACTAAAGAAAGTGGATAATAAAAACATTAAATTACATTTGTAGCTTCAATAATTGTGTTGCCCAAGTAAATGCCATATCTCATTCCTAGGTTTGCTTTTGCTAAGGGTCTCAGATGAAAAATTGGAAGGCTGCAAATATGCCTTTGATGAAATTTAACAAATGACACAAGTGTCAAAGTTCCTCCCTATGGTATAATGCTTTAGGACTATTATATGTTGAAATGAGAGTGTGCGAAACAATAAACAAATTCATTGCATTAATAATGAAATATTGATTCATCTCACCTAATGCACATCCCTATGGAGTAGAAAACATATAAAGTTAAGTGAAAAAATTAAGTCATTGTATTATAGATATAATGTAATAAAGATTTAAATAAATCATAGTAAAAAAGGTATTTAGTATACTAATTTATATAATTGTTATGTAATATAATAATTAAAGTTTTTATATAAATTTAAGACAAATTTACTATAACATATATTTGTAATTAGGATACTAAATTATAATATTATTAATTAAATATATTTATAATTATTGTGTGTAATGACCTTCTTAAAATGGAAACTAATAATTAAAAATGATTAAAATACTAAATAAATATCTAGAAAAATGCAATACTATCATATGATATAACTTATGTATGATATTTATTCAAATATGTTATTATAATAAAAAAATACAATCTTAGAATATAACCAACAAATATAATCACACTAAGAAAATCAATGAATATATATAAATATTTATATATTCTATTCATATCTTATTATTAAGCATATATATTCAAAACAATAAATAATAATATTATTACACATTTATGTAAACTAATCTAAATATAGATATATAACACCCCATTAGATCGGTGGGACCATGGAAATGGAAGGGGCTCTTATATATTCAACATACCAAAAGGGTTCCCAAATGGTTTTTGAGCTTACACATAAGCTCCTATTTATCCACATAGACATTGTATAGAGAAGGCATCAATACATATTAGGGGGAAAAGAAAGGTAAGAGGACATGTTTATGAGGAGAATAAGAAGTATAAGAGGATTAAAAGGAAGCAACAATAAATATTCTATAAGATTTTAAATAATTGCAGCAAATAAAAATATAGGATAAAGTAAAAGGAAGTAAGAGAAACTTATAGCAAGGCATAAAAGCAAACCAAGAAAATAAGAAGATATAATGCAACAAAAAGAAATATATTAAGGGATAATAATATAAAGAATTATAAGATATAAATAAGTAAAAAGTAAACTTGTCACTATTTCAACAATATAATATTATGGATTTGGATGAGATTATTATTATTATATAAAGAGACACAGATGAAAATGTGAATTGATAATTAATCTAATTTTAATAAGAGAATATTAAAAATAAGATTTTCATTATAAAGTAAAAATAAGATTTTCATTATAAAGTAGACAGCCTAGGCTTTTCTGGCAAAGCTTGCCTGACAAACTTCGACAAAGGGTCAATAATTGGACTCATAGGTGGCTCTCTACTACTGGTAGGGTGACACTCCTTCAATCTATAATTCAAGCTCTTCCCATATACATAAGCATGGTTCAGGCTGCCCCGATGCATTTTCTTAAAGAATTTGATGCCCTCTCTCGCCAATTTCTTTGGAGTGGCAATTTACAACATACCAAATGGAGCCTCATCAATTGGGATACTGTTTGCAAACCAAAAAAGGAACGAGGCCTTGGCCTTCAGTTTGCTATCTTGTATAGTCAAGCTCTTGCTGCCAAGCTCTATTGGCGTTGGTGTACTAGTCAGTCTCAGCTTTGGGCCCGTATCCTGTCACACAAGTATTTACCTAGTGTGGAACCTTCAAAAGTTTCTAGGTTTTCTCTTGAGGGAAGAGGCTCTATGGTGTGGCATACCCTCAAGATTGGTGCTCACCTAGTGAAGAGAAGTTTATTTTGGATCTACAACAGAGGCACTGAGGCTCTATTTTGGAGTGATTCTTGGAATGGGCATTCTCCTCTCCTTTCCTCTTATCCTCACTTGCAAGCTCTTTGTGATTCTTTCCTTTCTGCTAGATGGAATAAGGTGGCTCATTATAAGGAGGCTTTTAACCTGGGCCTTGCTGTGGGTTATAGATGGAAGAATTCTTCTAATTAGCCTCTAGGTGGCTCACTAGGAGATCAGCTAAAACTATCTCAGATATTGGCTTCTAGGGAGTGCAGCTCGTTGTAGGAACCTGATGTTTTGGCTTGGGGAGGTGCTTCTTCTGGTAAGTATTTTGTTTCTTCTGGGTACCTTGCGCTGACAAAGTAACTTTTTGGTGAGGTGGAGGTCTCTTGGTGGAAAAAAGTTTGGAATAGTTTTTCTTGGCCTAAGTGTAACCTTTTCCTTTGGATTTTGGTTTACAATCATTGTCTCACTTGGGATAATCTCTGCAAGCAAGGCTTCCAGGGGCCTTCCAACTATGTTCTCTACTGCAATAGTGAAGAGATTGTATCTCACCTTTTTTTCCAGTGCCCCTTTGCCAAACAGATTTGGCACCTCTAGTGGAGTGTCTGGGGATGCATGTGCTGGCATGTGTCCTCTTTGTCTGAATTCTGGGACCATTTGGGCCATTCCCCTTCCAAGACTTCTTTTCTTCAAGTTGCTTGGACTATCAGCCCTTCCCTTATTTTATGGCATGTTTGACTTGAGAAGAATAGAAGGATCTTTCATGATTTGCAGTTTGAGATCAGGCACCTGTAGGGGAGAATTGTTAATTCTCTTCAGGAAACACTCCTTGCTAAATGTGACATTGGTGGGGGTTTGGATCCTATTGATGCTAGTATTTACTCTCGCCTCTCCTTTCCTCTTCAAGGTTGCTCTCCCTCGATCCACCACACCCACTCTGGGAATAGAGCTAAGCAACACCCTCAGCATGTTAATCGTCAGGGACGTTGGTCTCCTCCTGAGGCGAGTACTCTTAAAATCAACACTGATGGTTCTTCTCGAGGAAATTCGGGTCTGGCTGGTATTGGGGGAGTTGGGCGTAATAGTTTTGGTGATATCTAGTTTCTGTTTTCTATATACAAGGGTTACCATACTAATAACCTCATGGAAGCCTTGGCTATCTTGGTTGCAGTGGAAAAGTGTTGTCTACATGGCTGGAAAAGAATCATCTATGAAACTGACTCACAGGTGGTTGTGAACTTATTGCATAATGGGAACCTTGTGCATGTGGATTGGCATTTGGCTCTGGTTATTCAGCAGATCATTCAGTTATGCAATTCTCTAGATTTTGTGTCCTTTATGCATATCCCTCATGAGTGGAACATTGTGGCTGATTGTCTAGCTAAATGGGCCTCTGAGCAGGGGCCGGCTTGGAACATTCTTGATTCTAGGATGCTTCTCCTTGATTTATCTCAGATGCTGGATCAACTTGTGGACCAGGATAAAGCTATGTAGTTCTCTTTGTTTCTTGTGTTGTTTAGCTCTCTTTGATATTCAATAAAAATTTTACCCCTCTTTTAGTTAAAAAAAGAAGAAGGAAATAATTAATATATTTGAGTAGTTTTCTTATATTTCAATAGGAAGAAATTTTAAAAACATTTGCATGAATAATCCACACTAATTCGATAATAAGAATCAAATAAAAATTTCATTCCAAGTGGGGACATTACAGTGGTAGCAAAGCATAATTGTACCATTCTATGAATTTTGGCTCAAGCAAACTTGTTAATAAATCATAGAACTATGGAAACACAACTAGCCCAAGAATTAAGAAACTCTATCGGAAAAAACCAATGAAAGAATTGAAAGCTCCAATAAAATGTTGTTTGAAGCTATACAAAAACTAAACAACCATAACAATCAAATGAAAGACCCAACCTATAGATAGACTATCATTCTACTCATGAGGAACATGAGCCCTCACCACCAAGTTTGATTTCACGAGACACCTTTCCTTCATTCATTCCAAGAGGAAAACATGTTGTAGAAGAAGAAACAAAAAAAAATAGTTAATGATCAACAAGACAAGTTGTTAAATTCCTATACCAACTATAGTTGGTGACAATCATTTATGGATGGGAAAGGACTGCTAAAACATGTCACCAAGGGTGGAAAATATTAAGAAATTATGGTGGTTATGCACTACCTTTTCATTTTAATCTGAGGCATTTCATTTTATATTCAGTAACTACCAAACCTACAACAAGGCTATGTCAAACAACTTTGAAGAGTTGGTGGTTGATATGGGTAACGACATGGGCACTAGCAATCACATTGAACTAGTGGGTGTGCAAGATTGCATTCGTAACAATAAAATAGTGATGGTTTGCTTGCAGGAGGGTGATCACTTACCATATATGGAAGGAATGGTGGAGCATGACGAGAATGTCTCTATGTAGTTCTTCCATTCTTGAAAGGATGGGAAGGTGACTATCAATGGTATGGGATTTGAAATTTGGAGGAAACCATTGTGAGGGTTGGAGAGTTTACCATGGAAGGAAAGAACTGGTGGAGGAAGGTCAAGGTCAATGAGGAAACTAATTTTTGGAAATTTTTCAAATTCAAGGAGGACCCTATGCAAATGTGTGTTGGGTTTTCAAGGAAACCCTTCCTAAATATTGGGATTTCATCTGCTATGTGATTATGTGGTATATCACCCTTGAGGATCACTTCTAAGTACTCTATTATTACCACTTCCCCATTCTTAATCACTTCAAAAACTTGGATCACATTTCCTTCCTATTTCTTTTGTTGCATTTTTTAGAAGATTGCATTTATAAGGCCAGGAGGAAACATGGGGAGGGTAAAACCTTCTACCTCATCCATCAAGGGCTCATGAATAAGCTATTTATCCAACATCTCTCCCAAAAACCACCACTCTTGGTTAACCCTTTGGCTTCTATCACCCCCAGTCTCTTTGGACCCTAGCCCTAGTCCTAGCCAAAAGAACATCAAGAAAACCCTAGGCCCTAAGGTTAAAATTAGCTTCATTGAGTTTGATTTAGACACTAAGAAGGGTGAGCAAAGTGCCAAGTGATTTAGTAAATGTGTCCAAATGGAAAAATTTAAGTCCCCCCCAAGCTTGATTCTAGCTCTAAGTTTCTGAAAGTGATGCCAAACCTGCAAAGAAAAGAGATTGCCCCAGGATACCAAGCATGTACCCATCCCTCTTAGCCCTTCTCATTTATCTAACACCCTTGAAGATACCCTAGTTAGAAGTGTGGGGCAAGACATCACATCCCCCAGCAAAGAAAATCGTAAAGGTGGGGGGAAGAAAGGAAAGCATAGCCACAGATACAACCATAGTAATGCTAGACTAGATAGGCTTGAGTAGTCTATGAGGGACTCGGTAGACAATCAAACTATTATCTACTAGATATTTGATACATTGGTGGAATTTTCCACCAAAGTCATGCATTCTGCAACCACCACCTTTTACTTTTTGCAAGTGAGTGAAGAGGAGAAAGACCTGGGCAAAGAAAGTGAGACAACCTGCTCCATTTATGGGTCCCTGTGGAGGACTGGCTGAAGACCATCTTGGAAAAACTAGTTGAGGTGGAGGGGAAGGATGTGAATAAGGATGCACTTGAGAAAAATATGGAAGGTGATCATGAAAAGAAGGAGGGTAGCTAGCCCTAGATCTAGTGTTTATTTCTATTTTTATGTTTCTCATGACTATGAACTTGGTACCCTAAAGGGTTTTACTTTTTATTCTTTTGTTGGTTAGTAAGACTAATAGCAGTGATGCTTTTAAATGATGTTGATTTATATTTCTTAGTCTTTTCTACATTTTTTTAAAGGACTAATAGTACTATTAATTTGGTTATGGACATTATGTTTTTTTTGAAGTTTAAAGTTGGTATCAGTTAGCTAACTAGAAGATAACCTCTGGCTAATCTTCAACCTATTTTTAACTCTAGGGCCAACCCCCTATCTTTTTGGCTACTATCTAATGCTTTAAAAAAAAAACAATATTGAAGAAATTGCACAAATGTATGCAAATTTTTATCCAAATATTTGACAACTTATTTCCTTTGAAGAATACTACAAAGCTAACATCATGGAAAAGAGAAAGAAAATACATGTAAATGAAGACCTTCATGAGAAAGTTAAAAAATTTCAATTGCCATGCTTTGATGGGTTGGGAGAGGAAATTTCTCAATCATGGGTGTAAAAGTTAGACATGTATCTATCATATAGTTCTATGATGAAAGAAGGTACTATTAAGTTTTCCATATTTCATTTAAGTTTGTCAACACACAAATAGTGGTACTATGTCCAAAATTCCTTACGAATCAAAATAATTACCACCTATAGTGAATTCATTGAAAAATTGGTGAGCATCTTTGATCAAAAGAGATCCTGAATGGTACTTCCAAGAGTAAAATCACCTTAAACATTGGGGACAGTGGAAGACTTTACTAATTAGTTTCAAGACCTATTAGTAATGGTTCTAAATCTATCCCAAAGCCAACTCAAACATCTATTTATAAAATGACTTAAAGATTCCATTAAAATCCATGTAAAAACCTTGAACCCCAAAATTTGGATGAAGCAATCAAAAAATCCAAGAAGCTTGAATCAAATTATAAAAAGAAGAAAAATTATTTGAATAAGATACAATATAGTGTTAGAAACTACAATTGGAACAATTTTTATGTTGTTATTGATACCAAACATACTAGTAAGAAATTTACTAATAGTGTTGAGTTTCATATCATTTGATCAATTATGAGGATTTGAAAAGAGGAGAAAACAAGGTGAGCTACTCAAGTTGTTAAGTGATGTTGGAAGTTAAGTATCATGGTATTACAATGGATATTTGATAAGTTAGTCATTGACAAGACTTTGTGTTGTTTAATTGATACATAAAGTAAAGAGGAAAACTAAAGTGATGTATGAGTGAAATGATGGGAAGATGAGTAAAACTCTAAGCTTGACTAAGTACCAATGTTGGTAGATCAATGAATCAAATGAAGTAGATGATTATGGAACTTAATAAGTACTCAAGAAAATAGTTTAAGTTGAGTGATAGTTATGGCTAAGAAAATTGATGAAGGAAATATTGGTATTGATTGAGTGCGAATAACAACCAAGCGAGATAGTGATTGTCAAGCTACACAATGATGACTGAGTTGAAGAACTTAGTGATTGTTGAGTATCAGAAAAAGTTATAGTTTATGAAAGAATCAGATCTCAAGCTGACATAGTTAAATTTTTAGATTAGTCAAAGTGTGTGGATGATAAGGATTCATGAGATGGCATATTTATTGCATGATGAGAGTTTGTTTATCGATCTATGGAAAGGATTTAATCAAAAGCTTCTAGAAGCATTAAGAAAGGAGAAGAAGGACACAATGATGGAAGGATTTGATGAATCTCTAAGATCTACAATGATGTTTAAGTGAAAACAGATCAAAATTACCTATTTAAGGAGACATAATAGATGTTTTCTAAGGTTGGTTCATTGTTGATTGGCAATCTTAAGGAGAACTTATGAAGAACAGAGTAGCAAAGGAAAAGTGAGAAGATTGGTGAAGTGTGATTCCTTGAAGGGGTCCCAAGAAGATCTATGATGTAGATGATGATGATGGTTAGTCGAAAAAATAACAAATGATTATATGGAGATATAAATATTAAATGTGAGTTTTTTTTATAGATCAAATCTACTATTACATTTTAACCATTCTGGCAGTCAAAAATCCTTTAATCAAGGTTGACCTAATAGTCATTTTGTAAATACTTTAATCAAGGTGACATCTTAATGTGATGATCCAAAGTTCTCTAATAAGGCCAATCCTAACATGGTGATTAAATCCTTTAATAGGGTCACACCTAACAATATGTTTTGTAACCTTTGACATGGTTGGCTCTTAACCATGCTCACTTCATAAGAATAAAAATATGGTAGCATCTTACTATTGGTTTTTTCCAAATTGGGTTTCCACATTAAATCCTAGTGTCATTTACTCTTGTGAATGTTACTTTATGCATGCTATTTTTATAGTTATTTATTTAACTATTAATTGACACATATATAAAGAACAAAGAGTTGAGTAATTGTATGAAAAGATGATTTAATGATGATATGCTATATTGACTGAGTTGGTTTATGAATTGGATTAAGTTGTTTAAAGCTTCTAAAATTTTAATTGGTATATCCAGACATGAGGGTAACTTATTCACCCCCCCTCTCAGTTATTCTAACCATTTTCACTATTGGTAATAGAGTTGTGGTGCTTATAAGGAAAGTTTGAAGGAACTTATAGCTAAAGATTTAGATGTATAAGAGAGAGATACTCAAGATAAATAAGGAGAACTTCCCAACATGGAAACACTTCATGAGATTAGACTTATCTTGTATTGGAGACTCTGCATCATACAAACCTAGACAATGAGTACATTGAGGTACCTAGACCCATGATAATTGAATACATGAAAGAGAAGAAGGAGCATAAATAAATGGTGATTGAACTTATAACAACCCTAAGTTGTGCTGAATTTGATGATGTGAAGGACTACACTAATATAAATAAAATGTGAGGCAAGTTGGCACAAATCTATGGTGGGGAGAAAAATGTATTGAGGGCTAAGACAAAAATCTTGAGAGGAAAATATGACATGAGAATGAAAGAAGGTGAGATTGTTGCACAATACTACAGCTGAATCAAGGAGGTTGTGAATATTATTAAGGGAGTTGGAGGCATTATATCTAATAAGATTGTGATAAGTAAGGTACTAAGCACTTTCCTTCCTATTTATGTAATTAGAGTATCTATAATTCAAGAACTGAGATGTACACCTAGTAATGACCTAACCTTGGGTAGTCTCATTGGTAGACTCATTGCATTTGAGTTGTCAAATTTTGATAATATTCACCTACTAGTGTTAAATTTGCATTTAAAGCTCAACTAACCCTTGGTGGATATAAGAGAAAGAACAAGAGAAGATATGTGGAAAGTGACATTAAATTAGATGATGATCTTGATGAACTTGAAGCATTATTATCCAAAAGACTACCAAAGGAAAAGGCAAATACAAAGGTAAACTTTCTATAATCTATTTTACATTTTGCAAAGTTGGTCATATTTCTAGAAGGTACCTTGATAGATATGACAAAGAGGAAAGGGAAGACTTCAAGTATTGAGGAAGGAGAGATAATAGAGACAATTGAGGTAATAAAGACTACAAAGATAAAGGTAAGAAATCTTCCTATATTGTTGAAGAAGATGCTTTTGAAATTGATGAGAAACTGCATTGATTGCACATATGAGTGAGAATGATCTACATGGATAATTGATAGTGGTTTATCACATCATATGACTAGTGATACAAAAAAGTTTGAGAAGCTAAAACATTATATTGGATGCAATGTTAAGTTTGGCAATGATGCACCATGTCATGTGAAAGGTAAATGATCAATTATATTGAATGATAAGATTAGATGTGACAATGCATATTGGGTTGATGGTTGGAAATATAACTTGTTGAGTGTGGTATAGTTGATCAATTCAAGCTACCAAGTTGAATTCCAAAACAAGGAGGTAAAGATATATGATACTACTAGTGAACTAATTAGAAGTGGAGAGAGAAGAAGAGGTAACACGTTCTATCTAGATCTATCTTAAGATACTTGTCTATTTGCACAATTTGAAGATATTTGGTTATAGCATAAGAGGCTATGTCATGTGAAATTTTATAGTTTGGTAAGCATTAGTAAGATGAAAAGTGTTAGAGGATTACCAAGATTGAGAAAACTTGATAAAGTGATGTGCAAAAAATGTCAAATGGGTAAAATGGCAAAGTCTAGTTTCAAGAGAAAGACTGATTCTTCTTTTGGAATTGGTTCATACTGAATTATGTAGTCCTACTCGAGTGCAAATATATTATGGTGATAAATACTTCATTCTATTTTTTTTATGAGTTCTCTAGAATGATGACTGTAATGTTTCTTAAAGAAAAATCTGATGCATTTCAAATATTTAAGAGGTATTTGGCTAGAGTTGAAAAGGAAATAGGAAAGAGTTTGAGGTGCTTGAGATCAAATAGAGGAGGCAAATTCATATCAGATGAACTCAAAATATTCTCGAATGATAAATGAATCAAGAGACAAATGAGAACACCTAGTACACCACCCTAGAATGGATTAACTTAAAGAAGGAATAGATCAATCATGGATTGTGCAAGAACATTGATGATAGAGAAGAATGTTTAAAAAATTTACTAGAGAGAAGGTGTAAGTACTATAGTCTACATTTTGAGTTAGGTTTAAGTGAAGAAATGTACAAAAAAACACCTTTTGAACTTTGGTATGGCTATGCACCTAATGTGAATTATTTAAAAGTTTTTGGAAGCAAGTGTTACATACTAAAAGATGGAAGAAAAGGAAAACTTGATGAAAAAGGTGATGAAGGTATATTTCTTGGATATTCCACTAAGAGAAAAGCTTATAAGTGTTTGAATTCTAATGCTAACAAAGTTATGGAAAGTGCAAATGTTAGAGTTGATTAATTTGTAGAAAAGAATGATAAGGAATGCAAGAATGAACTTGAAGATTATAGAAGCTTTGTAAATGTGTATGAAGGTGAACCTAGAACCTTACCTCAACCAGAGAAGGAGGTTTTCAAGCATTAGTAGTCAAGCACTACCAAGGTTTTGCAGAAGAGTTTTGTCAAACATTAGCAGACTATCAAGCATCAAACTATAGGGGTTAAGTTATAGATAGAGACTATCAACCATCAAATAGAGGAGGTTGAGTTGTATGAGAGTACACTAGATGCAAATGAACTACAACAACAAGAGAGAAGACCTAAACCTATACTAGAAAAGTATGTAAGAAGACTTCATACACTAGATGAAATCATTGGAGATAAAGATTCAGGAGTCATGACAAGAAGAAGATTGAAGAATAATACATGCATACTATGAGAAGTTGAGCCCAAATAAGTCAAAGATGCATTGGAGAATGAAGATTGGATTAAGGAAATGAATGAGAAAATTGAGAAAATTGAGAAAAATAAGATATGGACATTGGTACCCAGACCAAAGGATAAGAATATGGTTGGAACTATGTGGATTTTCATATACAAGTTGAATGAGAAAGGTGAAGTCACAAGGAACAAGGAAAGATTGGCTTGTAAGGGATATGTACAAGGAGTTGACTATGGTGAGATATTGCCCTAGTTGCAAGATTGGAAGAACTGAGAATTTTTCTCACATATGTTTCTTAAAAAAGATTCAAAGTGTACCGAATGGATGTTAAATATACACTTTTGAATGGAATCTTGGAGGAAGAAGTCTACGCTGAACAACCTAAAGGATTTGGTTATCTTACAAAAATGAATATGGTATGTAAATTAAAAAAAATTTTATATGGTTCCCTTAGAGCCTCAAATGAAAGGTTAGCCAATTATTTGGTGAAAATTGGTTTTCCAGAACTAATGACAATATTAAGATGTACCTGAAGAGTGAATCTAAAAGTAAGATATTAGTAGCTAAAACTTTTGTTGATGATATCATATCTAGAGGAAAAGATTCATTGTGCAAATTTTTTGCTAATGAAATGAAGAAGGAATTTGAGATGTCAATGTTTGGAGAGATAAAATTCTTTGTTGGTTTGCAAGTTTATCAAATGACGATGGGAGTTTACATTACTCAATAAAAGTTTATCAAGGAGATTTTGAAGAGTTTTGGAATGGAAGAATCAAGACTAGTTAGAACACTTATTGTTATTAGACATAAATTATTAAAGTATGACGATTCAACTGAGGTGAAACAAACATTATATAGGTCAATGATTGGAAAACTACAATATGATGTGCCTAGTAGAATTTACATTGCATTAACAGTTGGTATTGTTACTAGGCTTTTTTACTAATCCTAGAGAAAATAATATGATGATTGTGAAAAGAATCTTGAGATATCTGAAAGGAATATATAACTATGTGTTGGTGTAAATAAGTATTTACGTATTACACTTACTTAAGTTTACTTAGGTTAATGCATTATTTAATTATTTTGCATTATTTTATTATTATTTTAGGTGAGACACTTAGGAGTTTGTGTACTCTCATTGACTTACACAACTCTAATTATGCACATGGTGTCTACAACACAGGAGTATGCATCATTCACTAAGTTGTCATGATGACAACATAGTTATTCGCACTTCTCATTTAGCACGTGTTGTCTACACCACTCATTTGCGTGCTACACCATTGTAGGCTTATCCTCACATCATCGCACTTAATCCTCTACTCAATGGAGGATAACCCATGTCTGGTGGACATGTTCCTGGTTGTATGACATATCATGATGCTGACTTCTATGCATTCTAGAAGCTCTCCTAAGGCCTTTATATTCAAGTACTCCTAGTGTACTCTCAAGCTATTATTGAATGAATATCATCATTCTAATTATACTATGTCTATTTTGGTCTACTATGTGCTTGTGTTGAGTTCTTTAGTTCTTGGGTGAATTCTAGCCTAAGCCAAATTCTTACATAGTATCAAAGTTGAGGGATATTCTCTACATATCCATTCAAGACCGTTCATGCTTTAGCACCTCGACATGAATCCGAAGGATCCATAGAAATTGGGAGTGTCTAGAGCCAGATCTAACCTGACCATTGTGTTCCAAGTGTCGATTCGATGAAGATTGACTATAAATTTTCCTATATTTGGTGAAAGTTGATCATGAGGCAAATTTTTTTTGCAAATTGGAACCCGGAGGCCCCAATTTGCAAATTAGGTATGGTCATTTTCAAATCTATTTCATTGGATTTTTAAATCTAAATAAATTTATTCTGTGATTTTTGGGTATTTTTTCAAAATTATTTTTTGGTTTTACTTGCCTGGTGAGAGAAAATTTTATTTGTAGTGTTGGGTCATCACACCCCAGCCTACATATCATTTTATAATTTCACAGGTTTATTTAATTAATTATTTTGCAGGCTCTTTACTACTTCACCACTGTACAATCACCAACAAAAAACCCACCATCCATCGGCGGTGATAGATCTGGCGAAACTCGCCACTGGCGGCTTGCCTTTGGTAAACAATGAGTAGTAGTTTCTTTTTAGAAAGTGCTTTATGTGCTATTCCCACCAATGTGGGACAAATCCAAAGTTTCTTGGCAATCACACTTATAAACATGACCAACCTTCATTGAAATTCAGTAGCCCCCGTGTTCAGACATTGACATGCAACATCTATCGTTTCGCCCACCAATCCGCAGCATTAGGACATGTGACAAAGTTTGATTCATAGGTTAGTGTCAACCCTACTCTGCCATACTAGTTAGCAGTTATTGGACTGCCCAATCTACGTCATCCACCATGAAGATAGACACATAAAAAAAATTGATTTGTTCAACTTGCAGACCCAGTGTACAGTCAAGAGTGACTGTGCATCCAACTACATTCTGTGGACCTTGCCACCTGGACTGACAGTGAAGTAGCAAGGACACGTCACTGGATCTAGTTGGGTGCCCAATCAGTAGTGACTTAGTGCTTATGTGTAGCCTTGTCATTAATCTATTGTCAACATCAAACATCCGTACATTTCGTACGATTCTGTACAGTACAAAAATTCCATGCCAGTTGCCACATCATCAGAGGACTTGGGTGTGCTGATGTCATCCTATCCATAATCTAAAATTTGACGCCCATCTAGATGTCATTTCAGGGAAAATTACAACTGCTGTGATAGCCATATGACCATCAAATTTAACCCTGTAGTTCGCTGATGCAACCCCTCTTCAAATTAATTTTCAATTTTGCAATCCAACTTCGAGAGGCCATAACTCACACATTCAAACTCCAAATTAGGTGTTTTTTTTCTGAAATTGGGTAAAAAAATTTAAATTTTTCAATGGTGTAGCTATTTTCTAGTTTTGGTGCAAGGATTGTTTAGAATTTGCATTTTTTGGTGATTGTACCTACATGATCTTGCATTTTGCAACTTCAAACACTCCATACACACACATCTAGAGTCGAAAATAAGTTCTATTTTTTTTGAAAGTGCATATTGTTCTGTCTACTTTCCAGATCTAGCATTAGATTGTAAGGTTGTGTGGAAAAAATTGTTACTTTCAGCAATAAGACCTTTCTTTGCTTTGTAATGCTTCAGAATTGTAGCACATTGTAAAGTTTCAAATTTTTACTCCATTAAGAGGTTGTAACAAGCAAAATTAGAATTCCACAAAGGCCAAAATTGGCAAGTGGCCCATTATAATTGCACTACTAATAAAGTTCCCAAAGCATCTATTTTGCGGGGGTTTCTTGATTTAGTGAAAGGGGGGGTTGTGTCTTGGTGTTGTGTTCTCTCTTTTTTGCACTTTTCTTTCATTTTCTGCATTATGGGCAACTCTAAGTTTCCTAAATTAACTCCTCATAACTATGCTTCATGGTCAATAAAAATGTGGTATCACTTAATGCATAATGGAGTTTCACAATATGTAGATGGTACTCTTTCTAAATCAGCAAGTGATAATGTATCAGATAGTGATATTTCAGCTTGGGTAGCCATGGATAGAAAAGCACTACGTAATATTTGTTTGGGGGTAGATGATAAGATCATGTCTCAAATCAAGAAATGTACTACATCCAAGGAAGCTTGGGATACCCTTGAAAGCCTTTATGGGAAAGTGTCTAAGGAGGATATGTTCAAAATTGAAGATGAGCTTGTTTCCTTAGATCCTAAGTCATATGACTCCATATAAGATTTCATCATCAAGGTGAATGAGTTAAGGACAAAGCTTACTGATTGTGGGAGTTCTATCAAAGATGATAGACTCATCTATCTCATCCATAACAAGCTGCCATCAGAGTATTCCACATTTGTATCTTCTTTTAACACCTCAAAGACTACCTTAGGGTTTTCCTACAAGAAAGTCACTCTTGATGAATATGCTAAACTATTGGATGATGAAGAAAAGAAGTTGAAAACAATGGGGATTCTCAAATCACCTCAGTCCAAAGCATTGGTGGCCAATGAGGGTTCTAAAAATTTAGCTAGATAGTCTTCAACTAAAGGAAAGGGTAAGAAGAAGTGGAAGAAAGATAGATCAAAGGATGTAGAAAAGACAACACCACAATCCAATTAATAAGGAAAGTCCTTGAATTCCAACAAGAAAGGGGACAACAATAAGGAGAAGAAAAAGTGTTCCTATTGTAAGAAATTGGGTCATGAAGAGCATGAGTGTATGTAAGAATTTGGCTTAGGCCAGAATTCACTCAAGAACTAAAGAACTCAACACAAGCACACAGTAGACCAAAATAGACAAAGTATGATCAGAATGATGATATTCATTCAATATCTTCTTAGCCAACTTGAGAGTATACTAGGAGTGCATGTATATAAAGGCCTCAAGAGAGCTTCTAGAATGCATAGAAGTCAGCATCATGATAAGTCATACAATCAGGCACATGTCCACTAGATATGGGTTATCCTCCATTGAGCACAAGATCAAGTGCGATGATATGAGGATAAGCCTCCAATGGTGTAGCACACAAATCAGTGATGTAGACAACATGTGCTAAATGAGGAGTGCAAATAACTATGTTGTCAACATGGAAACTCAGTGAATGATGCATACTCCTATGTTGTAGACACCATGTGCAAAATTAGAGTTGTGTAACTCAATGAGACTACACAAACTCCTAAGTGTCTCACCTAAAATAATAATAAAATAATGCAAAAAGAGAGATAAGTAGGGATGCATGGATGGATGGAGTAATCAAGACCCCCCCATTATGACATACATCCAGTATATACATAAGAGAATGATGAGAAGAGGAAGAGAGACAAGATAGGCTCCCCCCCCCCCCCCCCCCCCCCCCAAAAGAAGAATGTCGAACAGTGACTACTTCGATGAAGAAGCTGATCCAAGACTGTAGAATGGTGTTCCTTCTCTTAGGAAGAAACAATGCCCAAGGTACAAATCAAATGCTTCTGTTATGTGTGGAAAGAATCCCATGAATAAGTGATGTCTCTGAAACTTGCTCAACTAGTTGAAGAACCTATCCTAAAGAATTATTTGTCTCTGCAACTGATGAAGAACCTTGTTGCAACTGCTAATCATAAGGACCCACAATCACTTCAACCTATGAGGATTGATCATGTAGAGAATGAACAAGAGAGTCTGATGAGACCCTCATGACAACTGAAGAAGGTAATTCTACATCAAGAAGAAGAGGCAGATCATGAATACTATCACCCAAATCTATCACTGAACTTGTATCTGGAAGACTGGATGTACCTTGCTGTTCTGGACCTATCACTATGGTGATGTATGCATGTGGACTGGACTGAAGTAGTGATCTCTCACTGTAACTATCGACAGAACCCCACATGTATGAATTTGTTGAAGCATTATTTCTTGTTTCACTATTAGTATCCACTCTATATGATGTGCGAAGAGGAGTAGAGGACAAGTTGGGTGAACTTTCCTCAAAATGTACATCCTTCTCCACAAATATCTAATGTGTCTCAGGATCTGGAAGTCTGTATGCCTTCATAGTCTTCATAACCAATGAAAGTACAAGGCTGAGGTGACTGTGCCTTGCAACCCCTGGAAGATCTATTTGCCCATGTAGGACAACTAAAGACTCTGAAGTGTGTCACAATAGGTTTTCTACCACACCATGCCTCAAAAGGAGTTTTTCCATCTAAGGTTGGATGATGAGAATGATTAAGAATGTGAGTGGCACTTGAGATTTCTTCGACTTCTAATGATGGATTGAGAGACTTGGCAAGGATCATGCAACTTTCCATAGATTTGAGAGTCCTAATCCTCAGTGCTGCAACATCTATCTTATGCAAACTGAATGCTCAAGGAGTCTAAAGACTGATACCCTCATGTTTATAAAAATCCTTAAGTCTTTTTTTCACATCCATGCTTCCATTGTCCATGCAGAGTACTTTGATGGATTTCCTAGATTTCCATTCTACATGAGCCTTGAAGGCTAGAAATGTGTCCAACACTTCATTATTGTTATGCAGAAAGTAGACCCAAGTGAACCTTGAAAATTCATCAACTAAGGTAAGTATGTAGCAACCCTAGCTGAATGCAAAAGGACCTACTAATACCATGTGAACCATCAGTAGAACACCTATTGCTCTAGAAGAATTCCCTCTTTGTAACTTCCCCTCTAGATGCATATCCACTAAATTTGTTGAACATTCACCCTTAGAAAAATTGTTTTGAGGTAGACCTTTGACCATTCAGTATGTGCAAAGTTGCTGAAGATAGAGGAAGTCAAGATGACCATACTGCTCATGCCATAATTGCATGTTTGAATTGGATTGTGATAACAAGGCCTTTGAAGGAGTCTTGGGTACAAAAATGAGAGAAAGAGTACAACCTCTTGTTGTGATTCACTTTCCCCATTGCAACCAAGGACTTGTCTTTAAGACTGTGTAAATAAGTATTTACTTATTACACTTACTTAAGTTTACTTAGGTTAATGCATTATTTAATTATTATTTTAGGTGAGACACTTAGGAGTTTGTGTACTCTCATTGACTTATGCAACTCTAATTATGCACATGGTGTCTACAACACAAGAGTATGCATCATTCCCTAAGTTGTCATGATGACAACACAGTTATTCTCACATCATCACACTTAATCCTATGCTAAATGGAGGGTAACCCATATCTAGTGGACATGTGCCTAGTTGCATGACATATCATGATGCTGACTTCTATGCATTCTAGAAGCTCTCCTAAGGCCTTTATATTTAGGCACTCCTAGTGTACTCTCAAGCTATTATTGAATGGATATCATCATTCTAATCATACTCTATCTATTTTGGTCTACTGTGTGCTTGTGTTGAGTTCTTTAGTTCTTGGGTGAATTCTGGCCTAAGCCAAATTCTTACACTATGGATTGTGGTACAAGAGGAGTGACAAGTTTAAACTGAAAGTTTACATAGATTTTGATTGGGAAAGAAATATTGATGACAAAATGAGTACAAGCAAAGGAGCTTTTTTTTAGGTGGAAGATTGATTTCATGGATAAGCAAGAAGAAAATTTATATTTCTTAATCTACTATAGAAGCTGAACATGTTGTTGTAATAGTTAATTATTCAAACATAGGTTGAATCAAGTAATTTTTTAAATGAATGAAGGAAGAGATCACTAAACATGTAGTGAGATATTGTGATAACACAAAATCTACAAACAAACCAAAGAAGCATATATTGCACACAAAGACTAAACATATTGAGATAAAGTATCATTAAGTACTTGAGAGTGTTAGTGCAAGAGAAAAATGTGAGATTGGAATTTATGTGAACAAAAAAGAATATATAGATGATATATTCACAAAGGCACTACTTAAGGATTCTTTTGAGTATCTAAGAGGTAAGCTAGGGGCCATTCCCCTACTTGGAAAAAGCTGAGAATAGATGCACTATTGCATCAATTATTATAATAAGAATATCTTACGTAATGATTTAGGAAGTCACACTTTAGGATCTATGTAAAGATTATGAAAGGATGAATTGAAGATGAGAAGATTTGACTGTAAGGAGTTAAGGTAAAGAAAATTGAATTAATACTATCAGTTAGAGAAGTGACACAAGAATGATGTGTACAAAGTACACAACATGAGAATAGTATCTTTGGCATTGTTATCAAAGAGGGAGAAGTTATGTAGTTACCATTCCTATCAGAATGAGGAAGAATTTTAATGAAGAAGAAAATTGATGTTAGAGGGGGCATCCAAAACTTGCAGAGATGCAAATAATAATGAAACTAAGTAAGAGTGAACACAAACACAGAGTTGGATGATAGTGCAAGTTTCAAAGAAGACATAATAAATATTTTGGATTGAACTGTGACTAGAGGTGTTTCCATCAATACCATAGAGAGAGATTGTTGGAAACTACAATTGGAAAAATTTCTATGTTGTCATTAATGTCAAACCTACTAGTAACACATTTACTTACAATGTAGAGTTTCATATCATTTTATTGATGAAGAGGGTTTGAAAAGAGGAGATAACAAGGTGAGCTAGTCAAGTTATTGAGTCATGAGAAGTTACTTATCATGGCATTACAATGGGCATTTAATAAGTTAATCATTGACAAGATGATAAATTTTTTAATCAATAAATAAAGTAAAGAAGATAAGTGAAGTGACGTATGAGTGAAATGATAGGAAGCTGAGTAATACTCTAAGCTTGACCAAGTACCAATGTTGGTCAATCAATGAAGAAAATGAAGTAGATGATTGGGGAACTTAATTAGAAGCCAAGAAAATAGTATAAGTCAAGTAATAGTTATGATCAATAAAATTGATAAAGGAAATTTGTTACTATTGATCGAATGTCAATAATGATCAAGCATCAATACCGATTGAGCAGGATAATGATTCTCGAGATACACAATGATGACTAAGTAGAATAACTTAGTGACTGCCAAGTATCAACAAAAGTTATAATTTGTGTTCAAAAATCAGATTTGAGGCCGACATAATTGAATTTTTAGATTAGTCAAAGCACATAGATGATAATGATTGATAAGTGAGCATATTTAATGCATGAGGAGCATTTTTTAATCAATCTATGGAAAGGATTTGATTAGAAGTTTCTATAAGTGTTAAGAAAGGAGAAGAAGAATAAAATGATGGAAGGATTTGATGAATATGGCCTAACCCTAAGATCTATGGTGATGTTTAAGAGGAAAGAGATCAAAATTACCTATTTATGGAGGCATAAGAGATGTTTCTAAAGTTCTTTCATTGTTGATTAGTTATCTTAAGGAAAACCAACGAAGAGAAGAGTAGTAGAGGAAAAGTGAGAAGATTTTTGAAGTGTGATTTTTGGAAGGGATGCCAATAAGATTCATGATGGAGATGATAATGAAGGCTAGTCAATGAACCAATAGATGAGAGATTGAAGATTTAAGTTTATCAGGTGAGTTGTGTTTTATAGATAAAACCTACTATTGCATACTAACCATTGTGGCACTCAAAAATCCTTTAATCAAGCTTGACCTAAAAATTATTTTGTAAATACTTTAATCAAGGTGACATTCTAATGAGATGATCCAAAGTCCTCTAACAAGGCTACTCCCTTCTGACAAGGCAACTTCTAATAGGGTGATTAAATCCTTTAATAGGGTCACACCTAAAAGTGTGTTTTGCAACCTTTTATAGGGTTGGGTCTCAACCAAGCTCACATCATAAGAGTAAAATGTTTTTCATATGTTACTAGGAATTTTTCCCAAATTGGGTTTATACATTATATTGTGGTGTCATTTACTTGTGTGAATGTTACTTTATGCATGCTATTTTTATAGTTGATTATTTTACTATTGGTCGGTGTTGGAATATCTGTAATTTTGGGGGGGGGGGGGTGAATCAATCATCCCTAGGTCTAGATGTACAAATTAAACACTTAAAACTTCAGCAAGCTTAACCCTATAACTCACTAATTAAACTTGTTCACAATAATCCAACTTATTCATTACATTTAGTTCTTTGTTCTATATGTGTTGATTTGCAGAAACTTATCATAGTCAACAATAAACTTAAACTTAGAAATAGTAACACAAACACATAAAAAACATCTCTACAATGTTTGACACCAGAATTTAGTCTGTTGTGAACTACATATTACAATTTTTGAATCATTGACCTATATAATTTATGGTTCACCTCTTTAGAATCATCATTCTTTGAAAGTTTATGTCTAGTAGCCATAGGAGTTCCAACTATTCTTGAATCTTCAATATGAAAAGATTTCAGTATCTCCTTGATATATTTTGATTGTGTAATGTAGATACCTTTCTTCATTTGATATACTTGCAAGCCAACAAGGAATTTATTCTCTCCAAACATGGATATCTCAAACTTTGTCTTCATTTCATCAGTAAATGATTTACACAATTCCACTTTTCCTCCAAATATGAAAGCATCCACAAAAATTCCAGCTAACATTTTTTGTTTCTCTGAAATTCATGTTTCAAATATAGATTGTTGTTGTCATTTGTTCTTGCAAAACCAATTTTTACGAAGTATGTATGCAATCTCTCATACCATGCTCTGGGATATTGTTTCAAACCATATAAAGATTTATGCAATCTTATTTTTGATTGAAATTACATGTTTAGTATCAATTGAAACTATTTAGGGGGACGTAATGAGTCCTTCCCTTCGTCATTGCATCCAATATCCTTTATGAATTTGTATTCTCTCAAAATTTGATGTTCTCTCTTACATGCATTTATTGTCGAGTGAAACATTATTCTTGTAAGTGCATATTTATTATAAATAATCTATCATTTATGGCTTATATTGTATTTTCCTTCTCTCCTCTCTCTAGTATCCATTATACCTTTCTAGCTACTTTTGTAATAACTAAGTAGACATAATGTAGTATCCTTTAATCCATTTATTTAATTTCTCTATAGATTTGTATTTTTATGAACCATTTTTATTTATGGTTATGTATTGATTTGTTGCATGCGTCACCATGTACTTTTTCCTAGAAAATATATTTTCATCCCATGGATTTTAATCCTTCTGATTCAATGATCTTCTATAGTTTACTTCATATGTGATATCTTTTCTAGCACCTTATGTTGTTTTTAATTGATTATCCTATGATGTTTCTTTCTTACATTTTCTTTTTGGCATAGCATTATTGTATAATATTTCTTTTGGGCTATGAGATATTTTTGTTTTATGCATGGCTATTAGTTTTTGCTTACAACTCATCCTTATATCTTTGAAGATTCTTTTATATAATCCACCATCTAATCAATTTAATTTTCTTGCCTCATGTTTTGGGGGCAAGAGGTTTTTATATTCTTTCTCTCTTTTTGTAAGGATCTACTTTCCTTAGGCTTAAATAAAACTTGTTTATTATGTGACATTGTTCTTTCTTTATGAAGAGTTATGTCTTGACTATAGATTCTCTCATTTTCAAAGTGGTGTATGTCCTAAGTCATCAACTCTTCTTTATCAAGTGAAGCTATGTTCATTATATACACTTTCCCTTAATTGGAGATTGTTATCATTCATCCAAGGATCCCTTTTCCACCTATATATAGGGGTTTGAATAGGTGCATTCTTGTTCACCTTTCCCTCTTCTTGGAGATGTTATCTTGATCAAGCACTCCTCTTAGGAAAATGTCTTCTCATTAAGATTTCTTCCTCTAGAGGATCCTCTTTGCTTAAGAATGATAATTTTTATTATTACCCATTTTCTTAGATTGTAAGAGTTAAGGACCTTCTCTATGAATATAGTCTTCATTGTTTCTTTAAGGATATCTCCTTGTTGTGTAAAGTATCTATCCTCTTTCTCTTCCTTCGGGAGGGGGCATACATATGCCCTTCTTGTACATAGTTTCTTCTCATAATCATGGGGTAGGATATACAAATTTTGAGTATGACTTAAATTACTTTAGCCTTAAATGCTTGGTATATTTTTTAAGTTGTTTCTCAAATCTATGCATTGTTACTTCATCTTGTTTACACACATAAGCACATATGCTAAATCTCACATATGGGTAACATAGAAAACCTTGCCAAATCTCATAAATCGGTAATGCAAAAAAACTTGCTAAATCTTATTTATGGGTGATGCATCCATATATATGCTAACTATCATATATGGGTATTGCGTACAAGAATTCTAAGTCTTATACATGGGCAATACATTCTAGACACATATGCTAAATCTTATATATCGGTAAAGCATAAGAATTTTCTAAATCTCATATATGGGTAATACATTTAAGCACAACATACTAAGTCCCATACACAGGTAAGACATTTTTTAGGACCATGCCATGGTGATACAAATGGGATTGATCTATGGGTGGAACTTTGGTCGATTGACTAGCCGATCATCACCCCATTAGTTCATTCAATGGAATCTTTTAGAAGTAGCTATTCTTGTGATTCATGTTAAGGTGGGAATGTTAGGATTAATATCAAACAAAAATAATAGTTACATGCAAATATAGCCAATACCAAAAAATAGTAGATTACATAAAAGAGAACACAAGACACCAAGATTTAACATGGTTCACCCAATCCCTAGTCTACGTCCACCAACAAAAAGTCTAATATTATTATTATCTAGTAAGCTCAATACCACCATGATAAGCTAAAATATCACCATCACATTATGAAATCCCTAATCCTAAGCCTTTTTATACAAGCATTTTTCCACATATAAAATTAAGGCTAGAATAATAGAAAAAAATAGCTGACACCTTTTACAATATAAGGACATTTTTGGCTTCGGGGGCATTGTCGGAAAAAAACCCTATGGGGGTGTTTCCCCTTGACCCCATCCCATACTGTGATAGGGAGCGCACCTAGGGTGTTGCCCCAGGACCTCGCAAGACCCTGTCTTAGGGGCGCTGCCCCCAAACCTTGTTAGAAATAATATGGGGAGCAAAAGCCATAGCAATAAAACCTCCAAGTTTGATTAGGCTCCATATCATAATAATCTCCCCCTTGGAGATTGATTAGACTCCACAAAAACAACCTTCCACTTGGAGACTAATCATAGCACTCCTAAAGCTATAGCTCCCATTGGAATCTACTATTCTTTTATTCTATTTAGTTGAGAAGATCAACTAAAGCTGAAGAGGAATTCAACTTATCCCTTGTCACTACCTTTGTGAACATATCCACTAGATTGTCATTTGTATGTATCTTCTCCAGCTTTAACTGTCCATCATCCAAAATTGACCAAAGTAAATGGTAACACAACTATATGTATTTTGTCTTTGAATGTAGAGCTAAATTCTTTGCAAGATGAATGGCACTCTAACTATCTATAAACATATAATTATCCCTCTAAAGGTGTCCCAATTCTTCTAATAAGAATTGAAGCCATATCATCTCCTTGGATGCCTCTATAGCAACAACATACTCTACCTTTGTAGTGGATAAAGCATTAACCTTGTGTAACCTAGAAACCCAGCTCACAACTGTCCCACCAATAGTAAAGACATAACCTATAGTACTCTACCTGGTATCAATATCCCTTGCAAAATTTGAGTCAGCATAGCTCTGTAAATAAATAGTAGAGCCCCAAAAGTGTAAACAATTAATGGGTGTTCCTCTCAAAGATCTAAGAACCCATTTGACTACATTCCAATGCTCAATTTCTGGATGACTCATACACTACTAACAACTCCCACTGCATGTGCAATATCTGGCCTAGTACATACCATAGCATACATCAAACTTCCTATAGCTAAAGCATAAGGTACCTTAGACATCTTGTCCTCCTCTTCTTATATCTTGGGACACATTACTTTAGTCAACTTCAAATGACTAGGTAAAGGTGTGCTAATAGCTTTAGGATTCTCCATTGAGAAACATTACAACACCTTCTCAACATAATAAACCTAAGATAGCATCAATTTCCTATTCTTCCTATCTCTACAAATCTTCATACCAAGGATTTTTTTTTCTACCCCTAAACCCTTCATAGAAAATTCATGTTCTAACTGCCATTTCAACCCCTTAATTTGATAGATGTTAGACCCAACTACAAGCATATCATCAACATATAAACTCATGAAATAATGTAGCTATCATCATCCAACCACTTAAAATAAACATAATGATCTAAATGACACCTATTATATCCATGCTCATGCATGAAACTGAAATTTTTTAGATACCATTGCTGAGGTGCTTGTTTCAAGTCATATAAACTTTTCTTCAATCTGCACACTAAGTTCTCCTCACCTTTGACCTCAAATCCTTGTGCTTGTGCCATATATATCTCTTCATCCAAATCATCATGAAGGAAGGTTTTTTTAAAATCAAGCTACTCTAAATGCAAATCTTAAGTAGCCACAATACTTAAAATAGTGCGAATAGAAGTCATTTTAACAACAGGAGAAAATATCTCATCAAAATCAATATCCTTTTCTGTGCAAATATTTTTACCGCTAACCTTTCTTTAAAACATTTCTTAATTCCATCCTCTTCTTTCAACATATACATTCACTTATTCTATAAATCCTTTTTACCTATAGGCAACTTGCTTGAGTCTCATGTCTTACTTTTCAGCTAAGAGTCCATTTCTTCTTGCATTGTAGACTCCCACTAAAGCTTTGTATCCACCTACATAGCATCATCATAACATTTAGGTTCACCAACATTAGTAAGTAAAATAAAATAAAAGGAGAAAATCTTTCTAGAGGCCTACATAGCCTTATTGATCATCTAACATTTACTGGGGTGTGGGGTATTTGTTGTATTAATCATCTATTAATCAAATATATAGCAGTATTGATAGCCTCTACCCACATAAGTAAGGGCAACTAAACATGCAACCTCATGCTTCGTGCATGCTCCATTATAGTCATGTTTATGTTTTAGCCACTCCATTTTCCTATGGAGTCCTTGGAATAGTTTTCTATTGACAAATACCATTAGCAGAGTAATATTATTCAAATTCATGACTGCAATACTCACCACCATTATCAGGTCTAAGAAATTTTAATTTCTTTCCAATCTCATTTTCAACCAAGAATTTCCATTTCTTAAAATTTTGAAATACATCATATTTTTGTCTAAGAGAATAAACCCATACTTTTCTAATTGCATCATCAATAAATGTAACATAATAATGAGAGCAAGCAAGGGAAGATACCTTAGCTAGTCCCATATATCTATATGCACAAGCTCTAATCTCTCACTTTTATTTCCCTTCCTAATCTTCACAAAACTCACTCTCTTTTGTTTATCATACACACAACTTTCACAAAAATCCATATTAACACATTTTAGACCTGGTAAAAATTTCTTTGAATGAAGTACTTTCATACTTTTCTCACTTGTGTGCCCAAGTCTATTGTGCCATAGCATTGTATTAGAATATCTAGTAGCTATTTGTTCTCCTTGCTCAATAGTAGTAATTGTTCCTAAACATTCATTTTTTTCTGAAACAATCAAAGTAGAAGGAATGGTATAACTTGTACAGAAATATAAGGTGCCTACTTTTGCACCTTTTTCTACTACAAGGAAACCTTTTGAAACCTTCCAATTTTTATCATTAAAAGTAACTACACAACCCTCATCACTGAGTTTCCCTAGTGAAATTAAATTCCTACTCAGCCTTGGAACATTTCTTACCTCATGTAGTAGCCAATGATTCCCATTCTGCAATTTAATCTTAACTTTTCCTTTTCGAACAATCTGATAGGTTTCATTATCGCCCAAATAAACAAGCCCAAAATCCCCTTATACATAATAAATGAAATAACCTCTATGAGGTGTAGCATGAAATGAAGCACCAAAATCTAAAACCCATGAATCATCAACACTTTCTAAAGATAGAAGAAAAGCATCCTCTTTGGATTTGTTAATTACCACATTTGCCTCCTTATTCCCTTTTGGTTTATCTCCTTCTTTGTTATTTTGAGTCCAACAATCTTTCTTCTTATGCCCTAATTTCCCATAGTACCAGCAATCTCTTGGCCCTCTAGATTGAGATCTCTTCCCCTTTGACTTTCCTCTTTTAGTCGTTTTGCCTTTGCTTTGTGTGTTCAAAGCACTTCCTGATGTTGATCCACTTAAGGATTTCCTACAAGTTTCCTCACTCAAAATAATATTGATCACATAATCATATTTTAGGGTACTAAATCCAAGAACAAAATTACTCACAACCATTACCAAGACATTCTAGCTTTTAGGCAAAGAACACAAAATCAAGAGAGCCCTAAATTCTTCATCAAAATTGATACCCATGGAAGATAATTGACTAGTAATAGTATTAAAATCATTTCAATGATTTTCAATAGATCCATGTTCTATCATTTTCATATTAAATAAATGCCTCATGAGAAATACCTTGTTTGAAGCAGAGGGCTTTTCATACAGTTTCACTAGGGTTTGCCTCAACTCTTCTATTGCCTTCACTTTTGTAATATTAAATGCCACCGATGGTGCTAAGCATAATCAAATGCTTCCAAGTGCTTTTCTATCTAAAAGATCCCAGTTTTCATTTGACATAGATCCCTGATTCTTAGTTTTTCCTTCCAATGACTTCCATAAATCCTTCTAATAGAGATAGTCTTCCATTTGCATCTTCCATAACTGAAAGTTCTACCCATTAAACTTGTCAACCATTAGCTTACGCTTGTCTACCATCGCTCCCACTCCACTGTGAGACCTTCTTATCAAGAATCACTAACAAAAAAGGTGACAGTTGGGCTTTAAAAAATGACAACTGTTTGGCTCTAACACCATGTGTTAGGATTAACCTCAAACAAAAATAACAATTACATAAAAATATAACCAATGCCAAAAAATAGAAAATCACATAAAAGAGAGCACAAGACACCAAGATTTAATGTGGTTCACCCAATCCCTGGGCTACATCCACCAACAATAAGTCCAATATTATTATTATCTAGTGATTACAATTTGATTACAATTAGTAACCCCTTATAGCTCAATACCACCACAAGAAGCTACAATATCACCATCACATTATGAAATCCCTAACCCTAAGCCTTTTTATACAAGCTTTTGGCCACTTACAAAATTAGGGCTAGAATAATAGAAAAATAATAGCCAACACCTTTTATAATATAAATGCATTTTTGGCTTCGAGGGCACTACCCTCAAAAAATCCCATGGGGGCATTGCCCCCAAACCCCCATAGAAATAATATGGGGAGAAAAAACCACAGTGACTAAACATCTAAGTCTGATTAGGATCTATATCACAATACAGTACTCTACTAAGTGAGGTAATCACTCTTCTCTCCCTTCTCTGTTTTGCTTTCATACTTGTAGGGATAGATCATAAAGCTATGTTGTTAATGATGTTTCTCTTGTAATAACTTTCTAAATATTGTATTAATGGGTGTCACTGATTGATATGAGTTTGTTTTAGTACTAAGCCCCTCATTGTGTTTGTCTTTTAAGATTTATTTATTTTTTCTTTTCTTTTACACCTTTTCCCATGGATATGGAGTTAGGATCCTTGGTCTTGGAGACTTATTCCCTTTGACTAAGTGGTGGTCTATCTCATTGTGATTCACCAAAATCTTCTCTTCTTCTTCTCTCTACTTTACTGTAAGTTTGGGCTGATCCACTAGTGGTGGATAAATGTACCTTATTAAGTTGGAAGCACCTCAATTTAATGATGATTGAGCACCCATTTAATGTCATTTCATTTATCACTTGCATTTATTCCCCTTTTTCCCCTTTATCATAGGTGAAACTAGGGTAGGACCTAAATGATCCTCTTTAAAGCTCCTATTTTCATGGCATAAAACACAATGAAGGATCTAACCACCTAGGTCCTCCCTTTTCCTTCATCTAATCACTTAGAATCTATTTTTTGCAATGAAATGGTTATATCTTGAGTTATGCACCTAATTTCTAGGATCTAAGCACTATTTCAAGACTATGAAGGAATCCTAAGGGTTTTGGGCCTTAGATGGTAGGGCATAGTGTGTCCCTACTCAATTAGTTAGTAGTTCATCTCTGTTGGCTTAGTTAGGGATGCAAAGAATCCCTTCTTGGGCCCTATTTTGGGTCTCCTTCCTAGGTCTCATGTTAAGATTATTTTGTGGTGTTAAGTTCTAGGAGGGTCATCTTGGGGAAAAATGTTAATTCTAAGCCCTTTCTAAACCCATCCATTTTATTTATATATATATTTGTCTCATATCATATCCATCATCCACAAGCATTCATCACACACCCACAAGATCAAGCATGCTCTCAAGCTCTTGAGTCCTCAAGGATTTGTCAAGTATTCAAGCCATTTAGGAAATCTTTCCATTGAAGATGAAGGATTCATGCATTCAAGCCATTGAAGGAGTTCATGCAAGATCCAACATATTCAACATTGAAGATCTACCTTTATACATTCAAGATCCTTTGATCTACATTCATCTACATTCATTCCTAAGGTAGATTTGAAGCACATTCATTGATGAAGGTTTAGGTTCCACTTTGATTTCTTTTCCTAGTGTTTTTGAAGCTAAGTCTAGGCTATTGTGTTTACATGCTTGATACATTATTCAAGAACATATTTAATCTATCACTACTACTTGGTAGCATTCCTTTTCTATTACAATTCAAGGTTAATCCCTAAATTGGGGTTTGACTAAGGAAACCCCCTCTCCAACCAATAAATTAAAAAACTCTTTATTTTATAGGTTTTAGATCTAGATAATGTAAACAAGTTGTAGATAATAGTACCCTTTTAATCATTTGTTGGAATTGTGAAAACTAAATTGAGGTCAGAGATAGTTGATCAGGGACACACTACTCCCCTAATTTAGGAGAAAGTCAACCCCATGCAAAAGTCATCCCTTCTTTAAGAGAATGTTGAACTAGCTAGTTCGTCAAATGATTTATGGGTTTTGTATATCTCATAGTTTTTCAAGTTTGTATTTTGTAAGGTATATCATCTTCCCTTTTTCCATTTCAATACATTGTATAGCCTTATCATATCTTTATATCCCAGATTTACATTGCATATTTACTTTCCTAAACCCTCTTATGGTGGAGGAGAGATGGAAGTAAATCCAAATAAGTCATCCTTTTGCATTAGGTTAAGAATTGACACTTCCTTTGGTGTTAATCGAACCTGATCATTAGGGGTTGAGTCTTGGTCTTCCCTCTTTTAAATGTGTTAGGGTGGATGCTTTCATTTTACCACTATATAGGTAGGTATACTCACCTAGGTAATAACATAGCCTAATGTGTAGGGAAAAGTAACCAATCTGAGGCCCATTATATTGAATGTTCATTCATCAAAGATATCCATTAGACTTTAACATAGAAGCCAATCTATTCTTAGAGATGGGACAACCTATAGTTTTGAACTCCAACAAGGTGTTTAATTCATTTCTTCCTCTAGTGGTCATCACTTGGCGATCCTCGGGGATTCATTCATGAATATACTCTATTGAGGCTAGCGACTTTATGATCTCATTCTCCATATCTTACTATCCATAATGTTCTTGTTGTACTTAGGTTGATACTCTTACAATATTAATACTTTTTAAAATAAATCAAATTCTAGAAATTATTAATCTTAAGAACCAAAATTTATTATAATTAGACAAGATATCCAAAATTAATTTAAAGTTCTTTAAAGTCTTTCAAAATTTATTAAAAAAGGATGCAACTCACTTATGCATACATAATTTTTTGTCCATAACAAGTTCATATATTTTTATTAAATCTCATAAAAATAGCCATCTATATTAGATTAGTACTTAAATGAATTGAAGTTTGAAAGATTTGGTTCAATCAAATTTCCCAATATCCAATAACCTTCAAAAAAAACTTTGATATTTGCAAGTGTAGGAGCAATTTGAACCTAAATATAAAAATATACAATCAGTTCACTTAAAATAATCTTTATATAAGATGCTATAGTCAATGTTTGTCGTGACTCAATTAATTTCTCATTCTTGGGTTGTCTTTGACTAAGAGTGTGGTTTAAAATGATGTCAGCAAGGGGCACCCATTTCAAGAACTTTGGATACTTCGAGTGGCCTCAGATTCTCCTTTTGAAAATAATTGCAATGTACTTTCTAATCTATGAGATTTCCACTAGTATGTGCCCACCCTTAGTCCATGGGCAAAGGCTACCCAGGGAGTTATTTTGACTCTTGTGGATGGCCATCCTGCCCATGCCATGCCATCCAATCATGAAAAAATGTACCCCCATATTGGTTGCATCAAAGGCATGTTAGATTTTGTCTTGCATTAAATACACTTTATTATTATATTATAAAGCTTTATTTCTATGTTATAAAGCTAAATAGAAACATAGGAATATTTTTAACTTAACTTTGTAATTGTCATTTTTTAACAATTGATATATTTAAATTGAACTTAATTTATATAAAAAATTAAAGTTAAATATAAATAAGAAATATAAAAATAATTTGCATAAATAATTTATTTAATGTATATAGTTAAAATTTAATATAAATCTATATTATAATAATATTATTAATATTTTTATTAATTTAATTTTTTTAAAAATATTATACTAGCAAATTAATAATTATGTAAAAAGATATATATTTTGACATAAATTTTTATTATAATATTAAATTATAAATAATGTAATTACAAGTACATAAATACATAAATATAATATATTTTTTCTAATAAAACTTCAAATAGAAATAATATATTTTTAATACAACTTATATATTTTTAATTTTTTAAATAATAATAATATTTTTTTACTTATATATCTTAAAATGACTTGATTATATTATATATAAAATTGAAAAGATTTCTAGGCTAAAAAATCTATATATGTATATATTTTTGGGGTTTACTAAAAACATTACAATGTTCAATTCATACTTTTGAAGTGAAAAAGATTGAAAGATTAAAATTATTGAACTATATATTATTATCATTAGTACACCCTATAAATTATTAAACTTAATTATTGTAATATATTGTAAACTATAAAAATTAAATGTATTACTACTACATAATGTAATGATTAGTACAAGTACGTATATACATAAATGTAATGTATTGCTTTTTCTAATAACATTTTATACAAAGGTAATGTATTATAAACACAAATTATACATTTTAGGGTTTACTAAAAGATTACAATATATACAATATCTATAGTTAAAAGATTAAAATTATTCAAAATCAAATAGAATAAGTTTATTATATTTATGTATATATGTACTTGAAATTACATTATTTATAATAATATATTACATTGTATAAAATTTTATTGAAAAAGGAAATATATTATATTTATGTATATATGTACTTGTAATTACATTATTTATAATTCAAGTTTATTATAAAAATTTATGTCAAAATATATATCTTTTTGTATAACAATTAATTTACTAGTATAATATTTTAAAAAATTAAATCAATAAAAAAATTAATAATATTATTATAATATAGAGTTACATTGAATTTTAACTATATACATTAAATAAATTATTTATACAATTTATTTTTGTATTCCTCATTTATATTTCACTTTAATTTTTTATATAAATTAAGTTCAATTTAAATATATCTATTGTTAAAAATGACAATTACAAAGTTAAGTTAAAAACATTCCTATCTTTCTATTTAGCTTTATAACATAGAAATAAAGCTTTAAACATAATAATAAAGTGTATTTAATGCAAGACAAAATTAGACATGCCAACACAACTAATATGGGGCACATTTTTTCATGGTTGGATGGCAAGGCATGGTAGTATGGCCATCCATGAGAGTCAAAATAACTCCCTAGGTAGCCTTTTCCTTAGTCCATGCACACAATAGTCAAAGTAAAGAAATCAAAGAAGTAGATATTTTTGACTCATATATGTGATTTAACTACTAGGTGGAAGTCAAAAGTCTTTTGGAAATTCATGAGAACATGACTCACTAAAAATAATTATATTTGATGTAAATATCGATAGAGTCAAGTCACTGAAGTAAATGATGGTGAAGAAGTAGAGAGGGGGAATATCATTATACTCTTTAGCTTATACAAAATGGAGTTATCGTAAACATACAAAACATTATTATCGAGTGCATTGTAATAACTATATATTAGATTTTATGAATTTATTTATAAGTTAATATCATTCTTTTAAACTAGATCACCAATATTATGTCAATTTTGGCAATTTTTTGCAAAAGTTGCACAAATATTGTGGGAAATTTGTAAAAATGTTGAATCAATTGTGCAAAATTTTTTAGTTGTCTAATTGAATGGGTAATGATATGAAAGGGGCTAGAAATTTGGCAACGCTTTACAAAGTTCACTTTTTGACCCCTTGACGCTTCACAGATTCCACATCATTAGTACTCAAAAGCCAAAATGATGTTATTTAAACAACTAAATTGAATGTGAAAGCACCAAAAATTAAAATAATTGAAATTTGGTCTATAGTTTAGGTTCAACAAGTACACAAAGTTAACTAGAACAACTACAAGTATGTTTCTCCTAATGTGATCTCACTAGTTTTTTTGCATTTTCACAATATTGTGAAGGCATATTACGAGGATCAGACTAGTGAAAACCTAACATGGTATGCAAATTATGGATTTAATTTTTCCCAAAAGTGTTATTCAATGTGAAAAATATCCATGTCACAAGTCTTATTGCTCTATTTCACATCTTCCTCACTTTGTTTAAGGTCATTTTATAGGCAACAATTTTTTTTTCCCATCTATTGTTTAATGTTTTCCTCTTATATTTTTTATGAAATCAATATTTCTTATTGTCCCTTGTATTTTCTACTTTGTGAGTAATAGAATATCAAACCATAAGCATCCTCTCTTGGTTAATCTCTATCGAAAATGTAAGACAAATTATGTAAATATTTAAAATCATTTCATATACTTTATATTTTCCTATTTTCCCATCGAATTTAATAGTAAAGGCCTAATAATCATCACCTATTATATTTCCACCCTTTTGTTATCTCAATTTGTTCCAAAAATCTATAACTAAATTGAACATATCTTGTTTTGAATTAAAAAAAAACTTTATCCTCGCATGCTATCATCCTAAGTGTTTAGAATACTGGTGGGATTTTTGTAGAACTTTGGAGTCCTCACATAATTTTTTTTCCTTTAAGTCTTTCAAGCCTTGTGTTAGAATTCTCTAGGGCTCCTTCCTAAGACTTTTTTCATTTCACTTATTTCTCTCCTCTTAACATTATGGTTGTAATTTTTCTCTCTTCCATAGCCACAAGTTCTTTCCTCTTTCCCTTGCTCATTTTTCCCTTACACCTTATTCGACCATCTTTCTTATCACATCCACTTTCTTGTCCTTATCATCAATATTTTCTATCTCATTACTATTGGCATAATTGATGTACCTAATGGGGAGATTTTTGGCCTAATTGATCAAGTTGTTAATGAAAAAGAAAGGTTAGAACATGATAATTAGTTATACTATAATTTGTCATTGATGTCAACTTATTTGGCATATTATTTTGACTTGTTACCATATCTTTCAAAAGGATAATGTTGTTGATATATGAAGATGTTAAGTAAGGTAAAAAGTTTTGTTGGTAAGTATTTTATTGGGTAACAATTGGAATAAATAGTGGTAGAAAATTGAATGATTTGATTGTTCATTAATAGTATGCTAAGGATTTACCTAGTGCATACTATTGATGGAGATAATGATAATGATGTAAAGGAGAAAGGTAATATGATTAGCTAGGAAGATACTTATCGGTAACACTATCGATAAACTGGAAGTAGAATCTTATCAGAACAAAGGATGACTTATTGAAGACAATGAAATTTAAGAGCTAAGAAAGGAGGAGGTGATGAAAGTTTTGAGATGTAATTGTAAAAGGAAGTTTGACAACTCAGCTGTAATTCAAGGAACATGGTGATGACATGAAGATGGAGGTAATATAGAAATAGTATTGCTCAAAAATAAAATTACAAGGTCAAAATGGTTTATGGAGATGATGAAATTGTAAGAATGGTTGAATGATGAAATCATGATCATTGGATCTAGGTTTAGGCTTTATAATCAAGGTATTTATACTTGAAGGAAAGTAAAGAAGAAGTTCAGTATCACATTCAAATATCATGAAAAATGAGAAGAAAATATTGTGACTAAGCTTATAGTGATATGATATTGATGGAACAAAGGAATTTTAATCAATGAAGAATTATAATGATCATAGAAGATGATATATATTTTAATAGAGGATTGAAATAGTATGCTATTATATTAAGGAGCTTTATTGGATTTGATAGTAGAATTAGTGTGAACTAAAAATCATTTGTTGTTGTTACTCACTAGCCATTATGCTAGTAAAACTCCTAACTAGGTGACCCTAACAAGTCTATTGTAAATCCTTTAACAAGCTAGTATTCTTAGATTAGAGTGTCTAAATCCTCTGACTAGGTTACTCCTAATAGGGTAAATACTTTAACATGTCTCTAGGGAAGTCCCTTAATAGTGTAGCATTTAACAATGATTTCGTAACCTTTAATTGGACAAGATCCTAATAGAGCATATTCTAGAAGAGTGACACTACTTGTGGGGATTGATTTCACGCCATGGTTTTCACCCTAATTGGGTTTCCATAAGATAAATATTGGTGATGTTATGTGGATGGTTACTTGATGTTTCATGAATCTTAATGTTATGCTAACCAATAATACTGTTATAGGTGAACTAAGTTATAATCAATAAACTTATTAACGAATTTGTGGGACTTTCATTTATTGTTTAAATTGATGATTATTGATTCACTCCCCTCCCTCCCCCCGCACCACCTTATTAATTTTTCATATGTCTACAATTGTTATCAGAGCATTGATTCCTTGATTTGGAAGCTTAGTCAATTAGGGAGAAGATCTCAAGATGTATAGGTAGGACACACCTAATTTGAAATAGAATGACATAGATGACTCTAATACATGGACAAGTAGGATGAAATTTTACCTATCAGGAATCTCAAAGATTATAGTGGATTATCTTACCAATTTGTATGCACAACCTTCTAGTATTCTTTTAGAAACAAAAGAAAGAAAAAATGATCCATAACTATTTGATAATAGATCTAGCAAGCACCTCTAATAACTTGGAATATACTGACATTCAAGATCTACCCTTAGCTAAGAAAATATGGGACGAGATGGTGTCAATACATGGAGTAGACAAACATGTCTTATAGGAAAAGGTTGAAATTTTGAAAGGAAAATACAATGATATGAAGATGCATGAACATGAAACCACTGAACAATATACATGAGGATAAAGGAAATTATAGTAGCCATCAAAGGAGCTAGTGGAAAGATTGAGGAAATCAGAGTTGTAAATAAAATTCTCATAGAGCTTCCACATAGGCATTCTATTCGTGTTTCTTCTATACAAGAGCTAAGGAAAATTGACAAGAGTAAGATTACAATTGACTCACTTATCAGTAGGCTTACAAATTTTGAATTGAGTAACTATAATAATAGCCAACTAACTAGTGAAGTTAAATTCCAAGCTACAACTAATGTTGGATCATCTAGGAAAGGATAGACTAATGTTTCTAATTCTAGTGACTATGAAGGTCTAGCAATTAAGGAGAAAGAGTTGAATGAACTTGAGGCCTTAATTTACAAAAGATCTCCTAAAGATAAAGGAAGATACAAAGGGAAAAGTCCTATTGCAAGCTAGAACTATGGATAAATTGATCACTTTCCACATTAATGTCCTAACAAATTGAAAAAGGAGCATGATGGAGAAAAGATTTAGACATCTATATAATAAGTGCAAATATTTCACTCAAAAGAACAAGAACTTATGCAACATAGCTGAAGATGAAGAAAAAATTACAATTCATATGGAGATGATAATGACAATGAAATAGTATTTGTTGTTGTTAAAGAAGATCATGTACCAATAATGTTGAAACTAGAGAGGATAAACCTTTGATATCAAGTATGAAATGTAACAATGATTGGATCACTGATAGCTACTATATACATCATATGAATAGAGATGGAGAAAAATTCATAACAATGGAATAATATGATGGAGGTTTGGTCATATTTGGAAATGGTTCTCATTGCATAATCAAAGGTAAAGGTTCAATTACTTTAACTAATGATATTACATGTGACAATGTTTGTTGGGATGATAGATTAAAGTACAACTTGTTAAGCATATATCAATTTAATAATAAAGATTTCAAATTTGATTTTATTAATAGAAAAAACAATCTGAGAAGACTGGTCAACTTATTGGTTCTGGTAATAGACAAAAGGCAACTATTTTAAATTGAACATTGCATTTGGTCACTATTTATTTGATAAAATAGAAGAAATCTAGTTATGACACAAGAGATTGGATCATGTAAGTTTTGATAATCTAGTAAAGGTTAGCATGACCAAAAGTATTATGTAGATAAATATCAATATTGAATAAACTAGACAATGTAGTATGGAAAGATTTTTAATTAGGGGAGATGACTAATTCAAGTTTCTCTAGCAAGGTTTACTATTCAGAACATATCTTGGATTTAGTACACACAGATTTATGTAGTTCTATAGGCATAGAAAGCTATCACAGAGACAAAAAATTTATATTGTTTATTAATGCTACTCAAGTATGATGTTGGTAATATTCTTAAAGGTAAATATGACACTTTTCACATGTTCAAGCTATATAAAGAAATAGTTAAAAATAAAACTGGAAGACCACTAAGATCAAATAGAGGTGGTGAATTTACTTACTATGAATTCAATAAGTATTGTGAAGAACATGAAATCAAGAGATAGTTCATGACACCTAGAATGCCCCAACAAAATAGAATTGTAGAAATAAGAAATAGATTTATAGTCAAATGCACTAGAACATTGCTAAATAGAGAAAGGAGTTGCATAAAAAAATTGGAGAGAGGTTGTTAGTTATGTTGTATGTACACAAAATTGGATACAACTCAAGAAAAGGATGAACAAGACAACTTATGAAATTTGGTATGGTTGAACACCTACTGTTAGCTATTTTAGAACATTTGGAAGCAAATTTTATATTAAGGAGTATGATAGGAATGATAAGTTTGATAGTAAAAGTGACGAGGGAAAATTTCTAAGATACTCTACTAAGATTAAATCTTACAAATTTTTGAACAAGAGGAAAAGTAAAATAATTAAATTTGCAAATGCAAATCCAAATTTTGATGATTTTTTTGAAAAAAATTGAAGAGAATAATGTAAAGAAACCTGAAGGATACAATGAACTTTTTTTTTTTTAACTTGAGAAGTTAGAAATGGAACAAGTATATATAGGTACTAACAAGACTCAATCGATAATGACACAACAATTGATAACAACAAAGTTAGGTGAAACAAGTGAAATAAATGAAAGAATTCAAAATGTGGAACCCATCACACCAAGAAAGATAAGGGTTAATCATAGCTTGATAAATATAGTTGGAGATATGAGTTATTGAGTATTAACTAGAAGTAAATTAAAGGTCAAGGATACTATTCTCAATATGACCAATCAATCAAATAAGGTGAGATATGTGGTTTTCATTTATGGAAACATTTTCTTTGCAGTTTAGTCATGATTATTTGTGAAGGAAAATTGTCTAGGTATTGGACAATGTTACAAAAGCATGACAAGTTTTGTTGATAGCAAAATATTCCCTTAGAATATTCTCTTCTATAGTTAAGCCTAAATGCATGACCTCATTCTGATGATGCATACCAGTGCACACGTCTATACAAGAAATCTAGTTCAAGTTGTGAAGGAAATACTAATGTAGTTATCTCACAATGTAGAATAGAGCATGTCAGTGAATTGACTTGCATGACTTGTAGAATTATTTTGATTACTAAATCTTGATGAGTTGACTCTAAGGATGATATGTGAACCAACTAAGGAATAATTTATTAATATGTTTGATATAAGTAAAGAACTTCAATTGTGAAGTTCAATGTGAATGTGATAAGATACTATGTAATGTGGAACAATGTTATGCAAAATATGATGCAAATTGATATGTGTGTAGTCAGTCTCATATGAAGAACTGACAATTAGAAGAATTGTGAAGTAGAACAAGTGATACAATATTGTACGTATATCTATTCTCTTGAAGAGCTTATTGTAGAGTTTCATGTTAGGGTAATGGGCTCTTCTTGTAGACATTTGTATGAAATCCACCAAATCCTAACAAGGTTAAAGCAACTCCTAATAGGGTTGAGGCTTCTAACAAGGCCTAGTCTCCTAACAGGGACTTGAGACACTATACATTCTTTATAGACTCCTAATAGGGTCAATATACTTAACAAGATTCTTTTATATAGTGAATCATCTAGTGGGTTTCATCCCCACTAGGTTTTTCCCTTGGCCAGGGTTTCCCTAATTAAGAAAATATGGTGTTATGAGCTCTCTCAATGTATGGTTAGTTTTACTATTCAGCATTGTTGGTTTATTTTCTTATGCATGTGGCAAAGTAATTAATAATATTCAATTGTGGGTAAAAAGATTGAAAATAATGATTCACCCCACACCCCCCCCGCCTTCAGTATTATCTATTTCTAACAATTGGTATTAGAGCCTACTTATTCAAAAGAGGCTTAATAACTTGAATAAGATACTTATGGATATGAAACAGTTGAAGAAGAATCTTGAAGAAGTTCGTGAACAAATTGATCTCCTTATTGATGAAAGAGATGGCCTAAAATATAGATATAAAGATGCAAAAGCTTACATTGGTGAACTAAAGGACAAGATAGATGACATAAAGAAAAAAGGACCTAGTGAGAAAACTAGTGATGATGATATTGAAGATCTAAAGAAAGAAAATGAGATCTAGAAACATGAGTTAAAAATAGTTGAACTCAAGCTAAGTCTTAAGAAAAATGGTGGAAAGAAAGACTCTGAAATAAAAGCTAAAAGTGCAAATCTAAGATCCTAGTTAAGCAAAGTAACATTTGAATTAAAATCTACCAAGTTAGAGCATGTAGAATTAGAGAAATACAATGCTATTATGAAAGGTGAGTTGGTACAAACTAAACAACAACTTGAGAAGTTATATACTAGTAGTGAAAAGATTGAAGAACAAATATCTGTACAAAGACCTAGTTATGACAAAACTAGACTTGGATTCTTCCTTGGACAATCTACCAAGAAATCTATTGAGAGAAAAGAACTAGATACCCCTGGAGTCAAAAAGGATCCAAGCATAAGAAAAATAGATAATTCATATAAAGAAAAGGAGAATGTTACTCACTCTAAGAAATCTAAAGAATCTAATCAAGATAAGGATAATGGAAGAAAAAAATCTCATGCCAAGTGTAATGAACTTGAACATATTGGAGACAATTGCAAAGGTAAGTCTTCTTAACCTATTTAAAAAATTTATTGTCATATTTGTCATGGATATGGAGATTATGCAGTAGATTTTAAAAAACCTAAATTTGATAATGATAATGCAAATAGCAGAATGTTTAGGAACACTAACCATGTAGGCAACAGAAGAAGATCTCACAAAAATGAAAGTGGAGAAAGAAGACAAATTGTATGTTCCAAATGCAACAATCTTGGACACATTGCAAGGAATTGTAGAGCACCTAACAACTAGATTAATAAACAAAGAAGGAATGTACATTTATGTCAGTTATGTAATAACTTTGGATACACAGATAATTTTTTCAAAATGGGTAGAAGAAACCTAAACAGAGATCATAATTATAGAAGGAACAATAAGAGAAATGATGACAGTATGAAGGAAGAAATAAATGAACTAGAAACATTTGTAAAGGCAAAAGAACCTGAAAGCTCTCATGAAATTCATGAAGAAGCTCATCCTAATGTACCTAACAAGACAATAAAGTCACTTATTTTCTGTGACTCATATTACCTACATTAAGCATTCCACGTAAAACATCACGACAATTAATAATAACTAATTTAGGAAGAATATCACAATTTGCATAGTTAATAGTATATACTAGACATTGAGAGGAGTCTACAATTAAGTGCTCATTGCTTAATATGTTCAGTATCAGAATATATAAGAAGAATAACCTCTTTGTTAAATAGAGATAGTATTATGGACTATTGGCAGATACCATTTAATGTGAAGTACATATTGTAAAAGATTTAAATGATGCAAATTGATTTACAAACATTATTTGCTGCAAGATTGAAGAAAGATTTGGAGTGTTAAAGAAGTTTGCAGATATGTGAGATTTCTAAAACCCTAAAACATGAAATCAAGGTATTTTTCAAATTGGTTGAGCATATTTATAGAAATAACAAGACAAGAAGTGTTTAATGTAAGCAATAGACCTAGATATAACTTCAAGAAACACACATTTGTTTCTTTGCTTGATGACCCTATTGGAGTATTTTTGGAGTACCAAAAAATGTTCTTCATGTTGAGGATATAAGAAGTTATATTCATTGAAAATTTGAAAGCATAGGAGATGAGGTTCATAAGGAATTAGAGAAAATGTGCAATAATGATTTGTCACTAAAACTAGAACATGCATGCCTAGAAAAACTTAACCTAGTTAAGCACATGTTCTATATAGACATTGATAATCATGAATGGACAAGAATAATTCTAAGTAGAGTTCATAATGACCTTCTATAGTTGGGAGATTCTATCATATGCATTGATAATGACCTAATTCACAAGGTCACAGGTTTGAGTAATGAAGGATGCAATCCAATGAATGTAAAGAATATGTGCAAGTTAGTTGAAACAAATCTCAACACATGTTTTAATGCCAAAAATATGAAGATCAACTCTATTCAAGATGATGGAGTAATAATTTTCAATAAAATTTTGGGATATAAGTTAACCATGGATCTAGGATAGATTCACTCCCTACTAGATTTCTTCATGAAACTTATATGGTAGTAAAGGGTGAAAAGGTTAATCTATGTGACATTATCTAAACACAGTTATTGGATAACATATCAAAAATCAAGAAGTCTAGGAGTGTAACCTTTAGGTTTGAATCCCTATTGACACATATATTATTCTATGCAATAAAGAAGTTTCCTACTATCTCAAATTGGGGTGGAAGTGAGTGTGCAATGCAAACTATCACTTGTGCATATGAAACTAAACTAGAAATAGTTAGAGATAATGATATTGGTAGAATGATGAAATCTTTTCAAGCTAAAATGAAGCAAAGGTATAGGATACCTCTTGAGTTGATAGAGAAATATAAGGATGAACTATATTTCATGGTAGAAATAGATTTCACATGTGTGGAGGCAGTAGTTCCTCAAGTAAAATTCATTGAACCTATGGGTTATGAAATGAGTGACAAATTGATTGAAGGATATGCACAGATAATCCTATAATTTGAAGTTTATTCCAAATTTCCTAGATTGGGGATATATATTGAGAAGATGAGAAAAGTCAAAATAAGTCAGATAATCAAGGACTTTAAGAAGAAGGTAGAGAAAGTTATTGATTCTATCTTGAAGGAATTAGGAATGCCAAGAAAGGAATTTAAAGAGATAAAAGGGATATCATTGGAAATGAAGGATAGTGGTCAATCTTGTCATAGCCCAGACAGTTCTACATCTGACACCTT
>CM053786.1:273378111-273495611 GCA_028749045.1 Cupressus sempervirens | reverse complement strand
GTTTTGTATTTTTCCTATTTTTATTGCATTTGAAAAGTTTGAAAATTTATAGGTATATATAGTTTTCTTCAGTTTTAATGGTTTGTATTATACTCTAGCATGGGTTAATGCAAAGTATGGTTTGTGTACGAATTTGTTTGGTTCTACACATGCCCATATTTGAATATGGGTATGGAGATATCTCTTTGGTAACAATACCGAATAAGGGCATGAAGATATTTTTTTTGAAATAATACTGTATATGGGTATTGCATTTTGTCTTTATGTGTATGTTATAATTGTAGTTTGTGTGTGTGATTCTGAGATATAATAAGGTATCGATTGTTAGATGAGCTAAGCTCTGTGGTTACCTTGCTTTGTGTTTAATACTTTACTCACTATTGTGACTCGGCCTTGAATAGGAGAGTGTGGTAACATTAACTTTTGGTCACGAATTTGCAATGTTTAGCAGATTATGATTGTGGACTGAGGGTATAAACTTGGAAACAGAGAATGTTTATTTTGTCATATAGTTGTTGTTTAAACGTTTTGTAGTATCATAAATTTAGTTTGGGGGTCGATTTTTAGATAGCAATTAGGAAACTAAATGATTGCATGAATAGATTTGAATTGTTGTCTTTCATCTATAATAATGTGTAACCAGGGTTTAATGATATAAACTCATAATTTTTACACTATTTGTGATGATGGGTTTCGAAGTTCTATGTGATGATAAAACCATAGCATAGGGATATTCTCTGCAACTGTTAACATATGTTTAGTTTGAAACATCGATATGCTAATAAGATTATTTTATAGATTGTGTTGGTTTTGAGAATTCAGAAACAAAACAAACACTATGATATCGATACAATGTCAACAGTTACTAATTTAAGTAGAAGAATTGTATTAATTGGTAGCAAATTAGTTATTAGTTGTATAGTGGAAAGAGGATATTATCTATTTTAAAATTGACTTTAAATTAATAAGGTTGTATCTATATTTTGGTATATGAAAGGAAGTGTGTGTATGTATATGTATTAATGTTGTGCATATATATATGTACATGTATTTTTTAACATGTATCAATGTGTAAGTATATCCTTATGAATTGTACTATTAGTTTTACCATAGATATATAGTCTGGAAATTAATTATGATTACTAGTTTTGGAAATGGCAGTAGAATAATTTTATAATTTGATGGAACTTTATGTCTGTGCATCGTTTTACTAATGCATTTTTTTTTTATGAAATATAATTATAGTGAATTTTAGTAAAGTCAATTTCTTATTATTTATTTTGAATATAGCTAACATGTAGTGGAATTAGCATGGATTCAAATATGGTTTTATCTAGTACTTTGAAAGATTGAAAATGGTTTCAAGTGATATTTCTGTTTGCTAGTGCAATTGTTATATTGAAGCAAATGGAATAAATGTATTAGTTGGAATTGGAAAATTAATCTAAGTTTTTCTACTAATTAGTATATTTAGTATTTTGTGTATGTTAGATTATGCAAGTGTGATCCTTTAGATTGGGTGGCTGTCATAAAGCGAGTAACTTGTGGTGATAGAATTATGTTGCCGAATGCCCTCCGACACTAGTCTAGATCCTTATGGGAAAGTTTATGACAGTTAGTTAATCAAGTGGTAACTTTTTAAAATTTCATGGGTTGGGAATCATATAATAAGATAAGAACATTATGGTTTCACCTAACATAATGAGATCTACGAGTGGCTAAACGTAGATTCTTATGTTGACACCCATGGACTACTGGATCATTACCTTGTCATATTCTATGCGAGTTTATTTCTGCATATCTGCGTGTAAGAAATTTATGTACTTGCTTTACAATTTTATGTGGAAAGAAAATTGTATTCTCAGTACTTTTGTTAATTGGATTTAATAATGATAATTTTTGTTATTAAATCTAATGTGCAGGTTTTAGAGGTTATTTTGATTTGATTTGTACTAAGCCCTGTTTAGTGTGTTGTGTTTGTGATGATCGAATTTCAGGTTCGGGATATGTTTGATTACGGTCTTAGAAGATTTGGTTGTTTAGCATTTAAGTCAGAGATTTATTTGATTGTATTTTAAAAGCTATTGTACTTTTAATAAGAGTATCGATATGTTGTATACTTTGATGTAACAATTTGGAAAATATTACATTGCAGATTTTGAGTACTTTTCTGAACCTATAGTAAAAGGGTTAGTTTGTAATGGATATTGTTTTTTTTTAATAATTTAAAAAAAAATTATTCGGCTTATAATCTTCTTGGTGTGATTTGGTTTATTGTTTATGGTTTTCTTTAGTTTGTGTTGGTTGAGGGTATTACATTGAAGTTATTTTAATTTTGGCATCATTATGTTAAACTCTATGAGAATTCAGACGTTACTAAAATCTAATTCTCAGAATAGATGTTTTTATACTTTCAGTATTGTGTTTTATTCAGAATCTTATTATCTAAATAAATTTAGATTCAGGAATCAAATTTTAAATAATAAAGTAATGTTAGTATGGTTTCAATTTTACAATTCATCTGGTTCATACTTTCAAACTTATATTTGAGGTGGCATTAAATTTTAGCAGCACCTTGAATCTGTTATTTGCTGGATTTAAGTATATATATATATATATATATAATTATAGCATTGTATAAATATATATATATACATATAAATATAAGTGCATTTAGTATGAAATAATTTTATATATGTGTGTGTTTTATATATATATATATACATACATACATACATACTTATCTATTAACAACATTTATATGATAGTGGGATTAATATTAACTAGTATTAATATTAATGTTAATATTGATATTAATATTAATATTAATATTAAGTATAAATATTAATATTCACATGCATATCTATTACTATCTAAGTTATTTCCTAAACTAACCTATTGCATGGAATTAAAACTAAGTCTAAACCTAAACTTGAAGCATAGCCTAAGTTTATTAATGCATAACTTGAGCTTGACATTGTTTTGGATTGGGCATTGGCGACCATGTTAATGGGAATTAAAGGCTAGTAGGTTCTTCGAATGTCAAACTGGTACTACTATTGCCAAGTGTTAAAGAAGGCTAAGAAAGTGGGGATTAAGGGATAAGCTTGCAATTATGAGCATTACTTAGCATGTCTAGTCTTTCATTTTGTTGGGTGTTAGTTTTAACTTGATATCAGTCTGCCATTATGAACTCCAGTTGGAAAAATATGAAACCTCTTTTGAACAGGTTTCTCAGTGCTAATATTAGGAAACTGTTAGCCATAAAGGAGATTTTTGACTCACTCCAGCTTTATATATATGTTCGCAATTTCATACTTTTCATGGTTTTTGTCATTTCATGGTTGCATTTTCTCAGTTCTGCTTTCGAAAGGGTTTCATTGATATCTCTGTGGCAAGGTTTAAAAAGGGTTTGGAGGCTTGGGCTACGAGTTTGAAGTAAAGGGCTCTCCAGGTAGCTTTTCTTGAGTATCATCCTGCACTTACACAGGTAGGGGGCTTTTCTTTCACTTTATCCTCTATCCATTTTTATGTTCATTAAGATATGGTGAATGTGAATACTCTGTACTTGTGTTTGCAACTATTTTTTTTTTAAATAATGAATACGTAGGGGTAATTTCTTACCGTGCTCTTTTTATTGTCAGTTTGTATCACACTTTGAATTTGTAATGTATGAATGTTAAAAAAAAAAGGTTTTATTGGTGTATATCGACATCCAAGCATGGATATATGTAGGGTTCGGCATTGTATGTTGCTGAGCTTTGTATATACTCATACTTGAGTGTGGGTATGGGGATTTCACTTTGGTAATGTTGTTTGTTTTTGGGTATTTCTATATTTTATGTATGTTCGTGGCTGTAGTTCATTTATGGGAATGTGTAATCAGCATATGGTTATCGATTTCTATTGAGCCGTGCTCTGTGTGTACCATGCCTCTGTGTTTATTCTTTTTAGTTGTATGCCACTCAGCCACAGCCACAAGTTCGTAATGATCTACGAAATCATGACTATGAACAAAGGGCACATACATGAGATTGGGGTTCAGTCACTATATATTAAATTGTTATCATGAACTAGAGCACGATCATTTCATCTAACAATTTTCTTGTAATCAAGGCGTAGATATTGTGTTGAACTCTTAGCAAGATTTTGGGGTTTTGAGTTTGCAATGCACAACCAACCTTATAATGTTTAGAAAGAGATTTATCTTGTTCTTGACAGGTTTTTGATGTGTTAAATCTGAGCTTGTCCTATAAAAATTATATACATATTGTTGTGAAGATGAGTCGAGCCTACGGTTATAGTTTAGGTATATCGATCTTAAACAAAGATTATTATGGGTTGTTGGAAATTCATCAATGGTTTCACATCGAGTCACTTGTATGAATTTAGGTGCAGCCATTATGGAAAACAATTAGAAGTAAACCTAAAACAAGGTTGGATTTTTCATTTTGTCAGCATAGTTTTTATTACGATTATCACCATGCTGGAGGTTACATGTAGAATAGTCGATACCTTGTTGATTGTGCATGATGTTTTGAATTGATATATATAATTGCATATAGTTGTATTTGATATTTGTAACTTTAGTTATGCTATTACTTGGGATTGGGAAGAGGCATTTTATTAAACAATTTATTTAGATGAGTAAATTTGTATTTGGGGTTCTATGTATGTTGCAGATTTAAATAGTTAGTGTGTTGATTTTGAATTAGAAATTGTAATTATCTATAAATAGCAAGTTATTAGATTTACAGTGGAAAAGATTATTTATCTATTTTAATTTTGACTTTAAATTAATAAGGCTTTATATATATATATATATATATATATATTGGTATATGTAAGTGAGTATGTATATGTATATATATAAATGTGTATATATATATATGTATTAAATTATATGTATCAACATATATGTATTTTTCCTTATGAATAGATTTTTAGAATTGAAATATATATTTATAGTCTTGAAATTACTATGATTACTTGTTTTGGAAATGAGAATTAATTAATTTTTATTTTCTGATGTTAGTAAGTATTAGGATATGTGGATAGTTTTTAATATTGGTATTTTAAAATGAAATGTAAATATAGTGAATTTGGAAAACTCAATTCCCTACTATTAAATTTAAATATAGTTAATATGTAGTTTGAAAAACTTGGTTACTTGTGAAAATTAAAAGGGACAAGGCCACTTTTGGTAATATGTAATGTGGATTGTATGAAAGGATATTAATATGGTTTCATTTGGTACTTTTATAAGAAGATTACTTTGAAAGATTAAAAGTTGGTTTCATATGATATTTCTGTTTGCTGATTCAATTGTTAAATTGAAGCAAATGAAATAAGTGTATTAGTTGGAATTGGAAAATTAAACTATGTTTTCTTCCAATTAATATAACTAGAATTATGTGTGTACTAGATTATGCAAGTGTGATCCTTTAGATTGGGTGGCTATCATAAAGCGAGTAACTTGTGGTGATAGAATTATTTTGCTGGATGCCCTCTGACACTAGTCTAGATCCTTATGGGAAAGTTTATGACAGTTATTTAATCAAGTGGTAATAATTAAAATTTCATGGGTTGGGTATCATATAATAAGATAAGAACATTATGGTTCCACCTGACATATTGAGTTCTACGAGTGGCTGAACATAGATTCTTATGTTGACACCCATGGACTACTGGATCATTACCTTGTCATATTCTATGCGAGTTTATTTCTGCATATCTGCATGTAAGAAATTAAATACTTTCTTTATAATTTGATTGTGAAAAGAAATTGTATTTTCAATATATCTGTTATTTGGATTAAATGAATATAATGTTGTTTTGAAATCTAACATGCAGGTTTACTGGAGATATCATCAATTTAATTAGTGTTACTAAGCCCTATTTGGTGTTTTGTGATTGTGTTGTTTTGATTTTAGGTTGGAGCTAGGGTTGGTTATGGACTTAGAAGAAAATGGTTCTTTAACATTTAGAACCAATGTTAATTTGAATGTATTTAAAAGATGTTGTACTTCAAAAAGAGTATAGATATATAATATACTTTGATGCATTATTATGAATTGTTACATTGTTGTTATGAGTACTTTACTGTACCTAATTTGTAAAGGTTAATATGTATTGGAGATTTGTTGTAAAAAAAATTGTTCGGAGTTTTAATCTTATAGTTATGTATGGATTTATTGTTATTATGGTTATCTTTTGGTTATCTATGTGTTGGAGGGTGTTACATTTGGTATCAGAGCCCAAGGTTTAAACACTTGGGACCTGATAATTTTTAATAGGGGTTTAATTATGCTTCCTACAAGAATTTTAATTAATTCTCTTTTATAGGAATTTTAGTATGCCTCCTGTTACACGAGGAGCATGGGGACGAGGTATCCCTAATGCTGAAGCCGGTGTGGGCCAAGGCAGAGGAGGACATAGAGGTCATGGTCGTGGCCTAGGTAGGGGTCAAGCTCATCAAGATATGCTTGGTGATGGAATTCCTCATGTTGAAGAGCAAGAGGATCTTAAAGCTGAAATTCTTTAGGAAATTCTTGAATGATTGGATGGGCTTGAAGCTAGGAATAATATTCCTGGTGGGGGAGCAAATGCTCAGAATATATAGATTCCCAATGCCAATCAAGCTATAGTAGAGGATCCTATTATCAAGACTCGGCTAAAAGACCTATCTAAGCTTAAGGGTCCATATTGTAATGGAATAGAAGCTAGTAATGAAGCAAAATCTTGCCTTTTAAACATTGAGAGATGTTTTATTCTGCATGATTATCACACTAATGTGAAAGTTCCATGGACTACAAAGCAGTTAAGGTCTTTTGCATCTATTTGGTGGGAAATGGAATTAGAACACCTTGGACTTCATATTTCTCAAGTCACTTGGGAATTATTTATAGAGAGGTTCCGAGAAAGATTCATGTTTGAATATTGGCAGCAAACTAGGTCTGAGGAACTCTTTAACATTTCACAAGGAAATTCGATAGTGGAAATGTACAAAAGAAGTATTCTGGTTGGAATGAAGGTGATAAACCTTTGGTGTAGCACTTTATCAGGGGTTTAAATTCTAGGATTGGAGAGGAAGTGAGAACTTTCAAACCAAAAATTGTTAAGGAAGCTATTGATTAGGCTAAGCTTGCTGAAATGAAATCTGGTTTTTCAACCAAAAGTGCTATTAACCCACCTATTCCAAGCAGCAGTAAGAGTTAGAAACCCTTCAGGGATGATTCTAAGGCAACACCTAGTGGTTATGGGAGTAAATCTCAAAAGAGGAAATTTAAAAAATTTACCAAATCAAACAAGGGTTTTAAGGTCCCTGAACTACCTAAATCCATTAAGCCTACTGAAAGTGTGAAATAGAGTTTTGCACCACCACAAGAAAATTCCTCACAAGATAAGAGCACCAAAAAAGGAGCAGAATGTTGGCATTGTGGGAAGTTGGGTCATTTATAATGGAATTGTCCTCTTAGAGGCAATAATCAGGGTAGGCCAAGAGCATTGGGTTCTGAGGCTACTATTGGAGATTCTGGAAGGAACCACCATATTTTTGCTACTGTGGATCATAATCAAGAAGAACATCAAAACATGGTGATTGAGGCTAAAGGTACTTATCAAGGTACAAAAATTTCCATTTTATTTGACTCAAGTGCCACTGATTCTTTCATTTCTGCCAATTTGGTTAAACGTTGTAATATTCTTGTGAGAAAGGCTAAGCTGGCATGGAAAGTTGAGTTAGCTTCTGGATCTAAGGTAGAAACTGGGCTGATTGCAGTAGATTGTGAAATTCATCTTAAGGCATTTACGACTATAGTAAACCTCAGAGTCATTCCTTTAGGAACCTATGATATAATTTTAGGAATGGACTGGTTGGATCAGCACCGAGCTATTATTGATTGCAATGAAAATATTATTAAATGCATTGATGATAATGAAGCAAATAAATTCCTAACAAGTATTAAGAGGCCTATTTCTATTAGAACTATATCTACTAAACAACTTCAAAGGTGTTTATGAAAAGGCTGCAAGCTATTTTCTGTTTCTATCAATGATTTTTCTGAACCCTTGGTAAATAAAACTAGTTTAGACCATCCTTTACTGAAGGAATTTTTAGATGTCTTTGTAACAAGAATTCTGAGTATTACACCGAAGAGAGAAATAGACTTTAGGATTGATCTTGTGCCTAGAACTGAACCTATTTCTAAATCTCCTTATCATATGATAGCACAAGAATTGGTAGAACTCAAGGTTCAACTTGAAGAACTTCTTGAGAAAGGGATGATTAGACCAAGTGTCTCTCCTTGGGGTGCACCTATTATCTTCATTAAGAAGAAAGATGGATCACTTAGACTGTGTATCAATTATAGATAGTTGAATAAAGTTACTATCAAGAATAGGTATCCATTGTCTAGAATTGATGATTTTTTTGATCAAGTTAAGGGTGCTAAAGTCTTTTCTAAAATTTATCTTAAATTTGGGTACCATCAGCTAGGAATTCAAGAAGTTGATATCCATTAAATAGCTTTTTGAACTAGGTATGGGCATTATGAATTCATTGTTGTACCTTTTGGTTTAACAAATGTGCCATCAGTATTTATGAGTCTGATGTAGGGAGTTTTTAGAACCTTCCTTGATAAGTTTGTAGTTGTCTTTCTGGATGACATACTAGTTTGTTCTAACTCCTTGGAGGAGCATGAACAACATTTGAGACAAGTTTTTGAATGTCTCCAAAGGAATAAACTGTATGGTAATCCTAAAAATTGTGAATTTTTCAAATCAAAAATATTTTACCTTGGACACATTATAATGGGAGATGGAATAGCTGTGGATCTAGCTAAAATTAGAGCTATTATAGAGTGGCCAACACCTACAAATGTGTTTGAAGTGAGAAGTTTTATGGGTCTAGCTAGTTACTACCAAAGGTTTGTGGCTAATTTCTCAAAAATAGCTCATCCTATCAATTCTCTTCAGAGAAAAGGTAAGAAATTTATCTGGTTGAATAAGTGTGAAGAAGCTTTTCAGTATCTTAAAGAATGTTTGACTAGTGCACTTGTATTGGTTGTACCTGATCCTTTAAAGAATTTGTGGTTTGCACAGATGCTTCATTAGATGGATTAGGAGCAGTTTTAATGCAAGATGGTAGGGCGATTGCATTTGAATTTAGGAAACTCAAGGATCATGAGTTAAACTATCCTACTCACGATTTGGAACTTGCTGCAGTAATGCATGTGTTGACCAAATGGTGACATTTTCTCCTTGGACAATATTTTGAGTTATGTATTGATCACAGAAGTCTTCAATATATTTTGACATAGCCAAATCTAAATGCACAACAACACAGATGAATGGAATTTTTGTGTGAATATGAATTTGAAGTAAAATATGTGCAAGGTAAGGAGAATAAGGTGGTTGATGCACTTAGTAGAAGATGTCACGAAATCTCTTCTTTAACTCTCATAGTGGATTTGAAGGACAAAATATTACAAAATATGATTACTGATCCTTGGTTTTTAGATGTCAAGGCTATTATAGGAAGTGGCAGCATGTTAGAAGGTAGATTTGAAGGTTACTCTATCAGCACTGATGGATTGCTAATCTACAGAGGTAGTATTTATGTTCCTGAAGTCGGAGAGCTATGAAATTTGGTAATGAATAAAGCTCATAAAGCACCCTATTTTGCACATCCCAGTGTTAAGAAAATGAATGATGATCTTAGATAGCATTACTATTGGCCATAAATGAAGAGGGATATTGTAGATCTTGTCGCTAGATGTCTAGAATGTCAAAGGGTGAAAGCTAAACATCAGCATCCTACTGGTTTACTTCAATCTCACAGTGTGCCTAGATGGAAATGGGATACCATCTCCATTGATTTTATCATGGCATTACCTTTATCAGTTAGGCAGCATGATTCAATCATGGTTGTAGTTGATAGGTTAACCAAAGTTGTACATTTTATTCAAGTAAGATCTTCATATAATGCTGCATATGTAGCATGTATTTATATGGAACAAATAGTAAGAGTGCATGGGATTCCAAAGAAGATCATATCAGATAGGGACCTAGTTTTCACATCTAACTTTGGAGGTCTATGCAATGTGAACTTGGTACTCAACTGAATTTCAGTTTTGCATATCATCCTGAGACTCATGGGCAAACTGAGCATGTAAATCAGATTCTAGGAGACATGCTCAGGATGTACATCATGGATAGGCAGAACAAATGGGAAGAATTCTTGCACTTAGTTGAGTTTGCTTATAATAACGGTTATCATAGCTCTATAAGTATGGCTCCTTTTCAAGCTTTGTATGGATGACCTTGTAGAACACCCTTGAGCTAGGATAATTTAGAAGATAGAATTCTCCTAGGTCCTAAAATGCTCCAAGATATGGAACAAGTGAAACAAATCAGGGAACACCTTGTTATAGCACAGTATAGATAGAGAAACTGTATGTAGATTTCATAGGATTGAGCATCAGTTTGTGGTTGGGGACAAAGTATTTCTACGGGTTAGACCCAGAAAAAGTCCTATTAGATATGGTAAAGGTTCCAAATTGTCTCCACGTTTTGTGAGACCATTTGAAATCCTAGAATGTGTTGGACTGGTTGTTGTTACCTCTGGTTTTACCGCCAAAGACTCAAATTCAATCCGCAGCTTGTTCAACGGTTAGCCTAAAAAAATGTTATTTTAATGCCCCGACCCGCCAAAGTTTCTCTTCCATCAGATTTTAGATGGATCGACGGTCGGTGCGATCTCATCATAGGAAGTTGCATGGGAGATAGTATCAGTGACATCGCGCCCGATTGACATGTGTTTGGTGGGCCCAGCGGGTGGGCTACAACGGAGGGCGGGTCGGGAAAGTTTTTCGACATCGCAGGCGCTATGGCGCTATTGCACGCCAACCGGAGAGTCTCCATGGCGACATAGCACCCGATAGAGATGCTCACGTCAACGGGAAGGTCACGTTGCCAAAAAAATGTTGCGATGGTCGGGTAAAGTTTGGCAGGCCAAAAAAAATAAACAGCGAGAGCCTCAAACAAAATATTGGGAACCATTATGTACCTCATTTGCCCAGTTGGTGGAGCCCGGTGCCATGGCAGTGAATCAAAAGGAACCACGCATAGATAGGGACATGTCATCGATTGGGTGCTATGGCGCTATGGGAATTTAGCCTCGATTTTCCCATAGCAACATGGTGGCTGGTCGACACATGGTCACCCTATGAGGCCAAGTCGCAAGATTGCCTGGTGGTGTTCTGCTAGGCCAGTAAGGAACCACCGCGTATAACCAGGCTAGAGTCTCTATCAGTACGGTTGGCACAGTCAAGATTTATGATCTCCACCGTTGGATTTTATTGCGTCAACAAATGGCGCCATCTCGCTATGGCAGAGATGCGTAGATGTTACTATGGCGACATAGCGCCTGTTCGCCACGTGTCTTGGCAGGGCTGCATTTCATGCCGTCAGAAGCAGTTAGGATGGGATGACCGACAAACCAACAGGAGGATACCACATATTAGCAGGCTCGGCAAATCAATAGAAACAGAGGGTTACGGGAGGTCAAGTTTTGTGACCGTCAGATTAGAAGACATCAACGGTAGGCGCCATCTCGCCATAGTGAAGCTGCGAGATTTTTTATCATGGCGACATAGTGCCCATTTACCATGTGTCATTCAGGTGCGGTGCAGATGCTGAGTTGTCACCAAATATGATGGGCTCGAGGTAAAGACAACACAGAGCAAGACGAGTCTTCGTGATCGTCAGATGAGAAAAGATCAACGGTAGGCGCCATGTCGCCATAGTGAAGCTACAAGATTTTTACCATGGCGACATCGTGCCTGATTGACACATGTCCTCGCGGGTCCGATTTTCGACGTGGCGATTAGCTAACGGCTAGCGGTTAGATGGTAGAGTGATGCAGTTAGTTCGATGAAGGCGATCAACCGCGAAAGGACTCTCTAGGTGGCAAAACAAAGGATTATGGTTGGCCCGCGTGGCCTAGTCAGCATATAAGAAATTGGGTCGACTAATAGGCTAGGATGATTCATGAACCAAGATGCAGAGGCGATCGACGTATCTTGCGATCTGATCTTCACGATCATTTTCGACCTACCAGGAATGAATGCAGGACATAAGGACACTCCATCCATCTGGTTGATCCATCTACCATGTCAGGGAATGTTGTGGCACCATTTCTATCTTCTCCAGGCTCTTCTCAGAAGAAATTTTTCTTGGTATGCAGGCCAGGATTTCAATCAGATCCCTGATTGGATTCTCAAGATGGGAAGTTAATTCCAGTAGGTAAGAAGTGAATGTAACGCGAAAATCTTCAGTTATGCCTGATCTATAAAGGCAATTTTGTGATCTGTTCTCAGGGTTGATTCTTTTTTATTTTCTCTGCTATTGCTTGCAGACTTGCAGTGTAAAATCCCTTTGTCTTTGAGCCATGTAATAGCCTGTATCATCTCTTTCAGCCATCAGTGTGAATGTGCATCACTTTGCCTCCCATTGGTGTATTGTTGAGATCAATGATCTGCATACTATATCTATCTTTGGCCTATTGGATAATACATAAGTGAAATCTTCTTTTCCTAGTGTCATTCGGTTGGTTTTTTCTGATATATATGTGATTATTGATCGATATAAGTTTGGATGTGTATGAATTTTGTGTGTTATTCTGGTTTTGTAGTATATATATGGGCAGGAATGAGTCTGAACACTCTGTCTTGGTGCATCACCACCTTAGATTAGACTAGGTAGATTTGCTTTAACGCTCTCTTTCTCCCTTTCCCTTCTGAGAATAGATAGGTGCGCCCTGACAGTAAGAGGAAGCGGACCTTCTCCAGAGACTCAACCTTGTAGTTCAAGTCCCACAGCTTGGAGGTTGTTTCCATGTTTCACTAGGTTGTCCTCGTGCATAGGCCTTGGACAAGGGTGCAAACCTAAGTGACAATAGTTTTTGGCATGCTCGGTGGGACCTATATCAGAAGATTTCATGTCTACTGGTGTCAAAAAAAGAAAGAGTTTTTGATATTAATGCTGAAGAAGTAGTGTTGGCTTCAGTATTCAAGCCTTCAAGAGGCTGATTCATCAAGTACTTGGTGACTCTAAGCATCAACAAATCTGGTTTCAGGCCAAAGTTGCAGAAATTCATGCCCAGAGCTGAAATAAGGGCGTCTTCTAGAGGTAATTTTCAATATCAAGAACTCTCACTTTCAAGTTCTAGAAGAAGGAGGGCTAGAGCTTCATTATCACTAGTTAGAGGTGGAGTAACAATCAATATACCTATGAGATCTATCTCTACTCCTCCTACTATCCGAACTCAGCCTAGATTGCCATCAGCACTCATCAATAGAACACTTATTTATATGGCACAGCCAAGAGTTCATCCTTTTGCCACCTTTAATGGTGGAAGTCCTCTATTGTTAGCCCAAAGACATGATATACCAGTAGCTGCACTAAAAAGCATACCTAATTTTACTAGTGAAACTTCTATTTCCCCCCTAGAGCATATCCAAGAGGTAGCGAATGTCTGCAATATTCATGGTATTACAGAAGATGATGTTGTCGTCAGACTTTTAGCCTCATCTTTAAAAGGAAAAGCATTACAGTGGTATAGAGGCTTAGGTCATGGTTCCATAACTGATTGGGATGGACTAGGAGTAGGATTATGCAAACATTTTGAGGATAAGAGTGACCATTTGTCACTATTAGAGCAGCTGACTACAATAAAAAGAGCCCCCCATGAATGTATGACTGATTTTAATTATAGATTCCAAAAGACATGGGATAGAATACCTACTATAGTGAAACTTACCCTTGGTAATGCCTTCTTGCATTACCTTAGAGCTTTTAACAGTGATATTGCCACCACAATCCAAACTATGGGAGGAGATACATTACCTAATGCTTATGAGACAGCCATAAAAGCTAAGAACATTCTAATACAAGGAGGAAAGTTGGCTCCAAGGCCTCCTATGCCTTTTTTTCCTGATGTTCCCAACCACCAACTAGCAATAGCCCCTCTCCCTACAATTTCTACCTTGCAAGCCCTTACTCCAGTCCCCCAAGCTTCCACATCCTCAAACGGAATAGATGAACTCAAGGAAATGCTCCAAGGTCTAGTACTGAATGCAGATAAAAGAGAAAAGACCCTGGATAAAAAATTACAAGAGTAGGGGAGGGAGTTGAAGGACCAAGGGAAGAGACTAGAGGATAGTTTTTCTCTAATACAAAAGATGAGTAACAAGGTGGTGGCCTTAGAAAGATAGTAGGCCCAAGGTGGAAAGCCTCCCCAATTGCAATATTAGGCTCCAAGTGGTGGTAGGCCTCCTAATCAGTGGAATAGCTCTTTTGATTAGAATAGGAAGAATAGTCATGCTTCTGCTTCAAGCTCAAATTAGAACAGAGCTATAGTCCCTCAAAATAACTTGGCCCAAGACCAAGATTTTTGTCCCTCATGTAACTATTCTTATACCTACTGCCTATGTCAGAAAGCAGAATCTTATTTGGCCCTTACTATCTAGGAGTCCACAGTAAAGCAATCACACAAAGAAGATCATCCCAAGGAGGCCTCATATGTTTAGAGGTAGGGTGATTGCTCTTTTATGAATCACCAGATGGAGGAACATTGTAATGTAAACCAGGACTCCGTTGCTCATAACACAAGAAGCAAGAAGAGAGCTATGGAATATGTTGCTCCTCCTTCTCCTAAGCAGGCCTCAACTTCAAGTGTTATACCTAACACACAAACAGCAAATGAGCAGACAAACACTTCACAACAGCAAAAGCAAGGTCCGAGAAATGAGGACGAAAGTGATCCTTTTGTTGCCCCATCTCAACCTCTTGTAAGTGCAGCCCCCAAAGTTTCTACCAAAATCCCTAGTGCCCCATTAAGTGTGGTAGAGAAAATGAAGAAGACCAATGTAAACATTTCCATGTGGGATGTTATTGCTACCATACCAATGTAGAGGAAGATGTTGCAGCAAGAATTGGAAAGGATTGAGCCCAAGGATCAGTCATCTACCATGGAGAGTGCCACTAGTTTAGTACAACCAGCAGGAGATGTGGAGGCAAATAAAAAGGTTAGACCTGCTCCATTTTATGTTTCTCTAATTATAGGGGGCAAATTAGTCCATAATTGCATGATAGATTCAGGGGCTAGTAGCTCAGTAATGCCTAGGTGTGTTGCTGATGCTCTAGGGATGAAATATGAGCCCATTGTTAGGGATGTGTTACAACTAGATGGGAGTACTGTCAAAACTATAGGCATCCTTAGAAGTGTGGAAATGGCCCTACATGCATGCCCTGGTTGTACTGTGATTCAAGACATATCTGTTGCTGAGGTTAAGCCCTATTTTGCCATCTGTCTTTTGAGAGACTTCACTGCTCAAATTGGTGGATTCATATCTGTTGATTGGTCTTACATGTCATTTAAGACTAGTTATGGGGCCAATGCTTCAATAAGAGTAGAACCTCAAGCCCTTCATCACACTAAACCCTACACTCCCAACTTCATCAATATGAATTGCCCTATCCTAGAGGTGAACAAAAATAACATAGTAAACGAGCCTGTCACTTCCATAGTAGGGATTCCTGATTTCTTCTTGGATGAGTGGGCAAATACATGTCAGTTTGAACCTATGTCAGAAACCCTTGAGACAGGCCTTAGTACATATTGCATAATAGAGAAGGAGGTTCAAGTTCCTGACCTTGTTAGGACTAATGACGACATAAATGGAGTATGGAGTATGTACTTTGATGGCTCAAGGAATAGAAATGGATCAGGGGCTGGTGTTATGTTGATCTCTCCTACACAAATAAGATACTACTTCTCTTTTAGGTTCCAATTCAGTTGTACCAATAATGTGGCCGAGTATGAATCCTTGATCCAAGGTCTCCTACTTGCCCAAAAGAGGGGAATTCAAGCCTTGAAAGTATATGGGGATAGCGAGTTAGTAGTGAACCAAGTGAGAAATCAGAATATCACCAAAAATGGCCTGCTCAAGTCTTATAAACATAGAGTTTGGGATTTGCTTGAGGGTTTCAATGCATTTAACATTCAGAGCATTCCTAGGAAAGAAAATAAACATGCTGACAGACTTGCAGCAGTGGGTGCCTCTTATGATGTTCGAGGGAATCTTGAGGAAGAAAAGAAACAAAAAATAAGGGTAGTGGTGAGGCATGTTTTTCCTGATAATAATACTCATTGGCAAGTGTTCGAGTCTGATGAGAAAATTGTGAGCTTCTTGCAGAATGAAGCAAAATTTTCAGAGAGAAATCAGCTAAGACTACAAGATCAATATGGTGATCAGATCATTCATCTCAGTTCCAACAAGCTACCCAAGGGTCTCATTACCTTGGAGGGCATCTTTAATCCTAATGATCAAACAAGAGGCAACGGGATGAATCTAGCTGCAGAAAAGGATGACCATGCCCCAGTTACTATTGCTGATGGAAAATCTCTTAACATGGGGAAGGTATGTTCTAAAGCTGAGCAAGAAGATTTCATTCATCTATGTCAAGAATTTAGTGATGTATTTACTTGGACATATGATGATTTAAAAGGGTTTGACCCTAGTTTGTTTCAGCATACCATAGATTTAGTTGATAGGGTCAAACCAGTAAGGCAAAAATAGAGGCCAGTGAATCCCAAGATTGAACCTTTAATAAGGAAAGAACTATCCAGATTGATTGAGGCTAACATAATTTTTCCCATCAAACACTCATCATGGGTAGCTAACCTTGTCCCTGTGAGGAAGAAGAATGGAGAAATCAGATTGTGTGTGGACTTTAGGGATCTCAATCAGGCTTCCCTTAAAGATCACCATCCTCTCCCTTCTATGGAGAAAATTCTATCCAAGGTCAGTGGGTCAAGGAGATTCTCTTTTCTTGATGGGTTTTCTGGTTATAACCAAGTGCTGGTTAAAGAGTCTGATAGATACAAGACAACATTTACTACTAAATGGGGCACCTATGCTTATTGCAAAATGCTATTTGGATTAACAAATGCAGGTGCCACATTCCAAAAGGAAATGGAGGTAGCTTTCAGAAGATTAATTGACAAGTTTTTCTTGGTATACCTTGATGATATAACTGTGTATTCCAAGAATGTGGAGGATCATCTTGATCATTTGAGACAGGTATTTCTAAGATGTAGAGAGTTTGGGGTATCTCTCAACCCAGCCAAATGTGTCTTTTCTACAAACCAGGGAAAACTATTGGGACACATTGTATCTAAGGATGGATTGATCGTTGATCCAGAAAGAACAAAAACAATACTTTCCCTTCCTCTCCCTAAACACAAGAAAGGGCTACAAAGTTTCCTTGGTAGGATAAATTTTGTAAGAAGGTTTATTCCTAATCTTGCCACCATGGTGAATCCCCTTACAGCCATGTTCAAGAAAGATATGGTCTTCTCATGGACCAAGGAGGGGAAGGAGAGTTTTGAAAAGATCAAGGCAGCCATAGAATCGGCCCCTACCCTCATGAACCCAAAATTTGAGAAAGATTTCATCCTCTACACCTTAGGTGGTGAGTCAAGTATCTCTGCTGTCTTGACCCAAACAAATGACAAGAATGAGGAGCAGCCCATAGCCTTCTTTAGTGAAGGGCTTAAGGGATATGAAGATAAGTATAGCTTTGTTGAGAAGCAAGCCCTTGCAGTCATTAGAGCCTTAAAGAAGTTCAGACACCTCTTATCCCATAATAAGATCCATTTGTTGGTACCCCATGCAAGTGTAAAAGACTTCCTGTTAAACAAAGATGTCAGTGAGAAGAGAGCTGGATGGATCACTAGGGTAATGGAATATGATGTTGACGTTCAAATTACCAAATTGGTAAGAGGAAGAGGATTATGTAAAGAAATGTTATCAGATTAGAACTCAGATGAAGAAGTTGCCATGGTGATAGCAGAGCAGCAGGAGGAAAGGTACGCTGACGGTACAAGGAGCTAGATAAATGACATGAAGATTTTCTTATTAGGGAATGGATACCCTTAGGGATTGGACAGAACTAAAAGAAGACAATATAGACTACAATCCATTCCCTATGTTGTGATTGACGATATCCTATTCAGGAGGGATTTTAATGGGACCCTGTTGAGGTGTGTTGAAGAGAATCAGGCTAAAAGGGTGATTAGAGAACTCCATGATGGCCCTAATGGCGGCCACTTCTCTGCAAGAACAACTGCTATGAAGATCATGAGGGCTGGATATTATTGGCCATCTCTGTTCCATGATTGTTATAGGTATGTGAGGAAATGTGAGAAATGTGCTTTTTTCTCAGGCAAACAGAGACTTGCAGCTCTTCCTCTTCATCCTATTCAGGTGGATCAGCCCTTCACTCAGTGGGGGTTGGATTTTATAGGCCCCATTAATCCTCCATCTAGTGCAGGTCATAAATGGATCTTGGCTGCTACTGATTATTTCACTAGGTGGACAGAGGAATTTGCCTTGAAGGATGCCACAGAGCCATCAGTTGTTGAATTCCTTGATGGAATTGTATCTAGATTTGGTGCTCCTTCTACTATCATCTCAGATAATGCCAAGTCTTTTGTTGGAACCCAAATTTGTGCATGGGCCATGAATCACAATATCTACCTGAGCACATCATCGAACTACTATCCTCAGGGTAATGGTTTGGCTGAATCTTCCAACAAGAATCTAATCAGAATTATATAGAGGACAATAGAAGACAATTAGAGGACCTGGCACAAGAAATTAAGGACTGCTCTGTGGGCTGATAGGATAACACCCAAGAGATCTATTGGGAATTCACCTTTTGTGCTAGTCTATGGTAGGGAAGCTAGACTCCCAATCTCATTGGAGTTCCCATCCTTAGAGTTGGCTCATTAGCTAGAATTGGTTGAAGATGATGCCATGTTAGTAAGAATGGCAGAACTAATTGAGTTGGAAGAAAAGAGAAACAAAGCCATGAAAACTCTAGAGATTCACCAGCAACAGATGAAGAGGAATTTTGACAAGAAGGCAAGGGCCAGAATCTTCAGAGAGGGAGATTTAGTTCTCAAGTGGGACTCAGACAGAGAAAAACCAGGAAGGCACTCCAAATTTGACCCATTATGGAGTGGCCCTTATCTGATTTCCAGTTGCAAATAGGCCAACACATTCCAACTAAGCAGGCCAAGTGGTGAAATTCTACCCATTCCAGTCAAGGGGATCTATCTGAAGCCCTATTTTTGAAGGGTTGTGAATCCATGTACATAGTTAATCCAGTTGCTTCTTGCTTGTTTCTATTTTGCAATAAGTGCACGAGAACATGGCTCTCTTCGTGAGTCATTTTTGACATGTCTCACGCTGCTGAGGAGGTCCTATTTTTTTTTTTTCTAATCATAGAATCAGAGCTAGAACCTTAAGGGTTTTTAATGTTTTGATTTCCTCTTTAAGGGTTAGGGTTCTTGTAGCTCTCAGCTTTGTGCCTCCCGGTCCTCTTTCTGACTCCATAGCCCAATGGATCATTCTCAGGCACTGGTCATGCATTGAGCAGGCTCATGCCACCTGTGAGTCGCCAGAAGTGTTACCTCTAGTTTTACCGCCAAAGACTCAAATTCAATCCACGGCTTGTTCAACGGTTAGCCTAAAAAATTATTATTTTAATGCCCCGACCCGCCAAAGTTTCTCTTTCGTCAGATTTTAGATGGATCAACGGTCGGCGCGATCTTGTCATCGGAAGTTGCATGGGAGATAGTATCAGTGACATCGTGCTTGATTGATACGTGTTTGGTGGGCTCGGCGGGTGGGCTACAATAGAGGGCGGGTCGAAAAAGTTTTCCGACATCGCAGGCACTATGGCGCTATCGCACGCCAACCGGAAAGTCTCCATGGCGACATAGCACCTGGCGGAGATGCTCACGTCGGTGGGCGGGTCACGTTGCCAAAAAAATGTTGTGATGGTCAGGTAAAGTTTGGCGGGCCGAAAAAAATAAATAGCGAGAGCTTCAGACAAAATATTGGGGCCCATTATGTACCTCATCTGCCCAGTTGGCAGAGCTCGGTGCCACGGAAGCGAATCAAAAGGAACCACGCATAGATAGGGACATGTCATCGGTTGGGCGCTATGGCACTATGGGAATTTAGCCTCAATTTTCCCATAGCGACATGGTGCCTGGTCGACACGTGGTCACCCTGTGAGGCCAAGTTGCAAGATTGCCTGGTGGTGTTCCGCTGGGCCAGTAATGAACCGCCATGTGTAACTAGGCTGGAGTCTCTATCAGTATGGTTGGCACAGTCAAGATTTATGATCTCCACCGTCGGATTTGATTGCGTCAATGGATGGCGCCATCTTGCTATGGTGAAGAAGTGCAAATGTTATTATGGTGACATAGCGCCCGTTCGCCACGTGTCCTGGTGGGGCTGCATTTCATGCCGTCAGAAGTAGTTAGGATGGGATGATCGAAAAACCAACAGGAGAATGCCACGTATTAGCAAGCCCAATGAATCAATAGAAATAGAGGGTTATGGGAGGTCAAGTTCTGTGACCGTCAGATTAGAAGACATCAACGGTAGGCGCCATCTCGCCATAGTGAAGCTGCGAGATTTTTTATCATGGTGACATAGCACCCATTTATCACGTGTCATTCAGGTGCAGTGTGGATGCTGAGTTGTCACCAGATACGATGGGCCCGAGGTAAAGACAGCACAAATCAAGACGAGTCTTCGTGATCGTCGGATGAGAAAAGATCAACAGTAGGCGCCATGTCACCATAGTGAAGCTGCAAGATTTTTACCATGGTGACATCGCGCCCGATTGACATGTGTCCTCGTAGGTTCAGTTTTCAATGTGGCGATTAGCTAACGGCCAGCAATTAGATGGTAGGGTGACACAGTTAGTTCAATGAAGGTGGTCAACCGCGGAAGGACTCTCTAGGTGGCAAAACAAAAGATTACGGTTGGCTAGGATGATTCATGAACCAAGATGCAGAGACGATCGACGTATCTTGCGATCTGATCTTTGCGATCATTTCTGACCTACCAGGAATGAATGCAGGACATAACGACACTCCATCCATCCGGTCGATCCATCTACCATGTCAAGGAATGTTGTGGCACCGTTTCTATCTTCTCCAGGATCTTCTCAGAAGAAATTTTTCTTGGTATGCAGGCTAGGATTTCAATTAGATCCCCGATTGGATTCTCAAGATGGGAAGTTAATGCCAATAGGTAAGAAGTGAATGTAACATGAAAATCTTCAGTTATGCCTGATCTATAAAGGCAATTTTGTGATCTGTTCTCAGGGTCGATTCTTTCTGATTTTCTCTGCTACTGCTTGCAGACTTGCAGTGTAAAATCCCTTTGTCTCTGAGCCATGTAATAGCCTATATCATCTCTTTCAGCCATCAGTGTGAATGTGCATCACTTTGCCTCCCATTGGTGTATTGTTGAGATCAATGATCTGCATACTGTATCTATCTTTGGCCTATTGGATAATACATAAGTGAAATCTTCTTTTCCTAGTGTCATTCGGTTGGTTTTTTCTGATTTGTATGTGATTATTGATCGATATAAGTCTGGATGTGTATGAATTTTGTGTGTTATTCTGGTTTTGTAGTATATATATGGGCAGGAATGAGTCTAAACACTCTGTCTTGGTGCATCACCACCTTAGATTAGACTAGGTAGATTTGCTTTAATGCTCTCTTTCTCCCTTTCCCTTCTGAGAATAGATAGGTGCGCCCTGATAGTAAGAGGAAGTCGGCCTTCTCTAGAGACTCAACCTCATAGTTCAAGTCCCACAGCTTGGAGGTTGTTTCCATGTTTCACTAGGTTGTCCTCGTGCATAGGCCTTGGACAAGGTTGCAAACCTAAGTGACAACAGTTGTCTACAGACTTGCTTTGCTTCCTAGTCTATCTCGAATCCATGATGTCTTTCATGTGTCTGTATTAAGGAAATACATACTTGATATCATTCATGTTCTTAATTGGAATGCATTACAGGTAGTGGATGGCCAATTGATGCCGAAACCAATGTAGATCATCCAGCAAAGAGATCTAAATGTCAGAGGTCGCAAGGTGGAACTGGTAAAGGTATTATGGGATCATAATGATGATACCTCTACAACTTGGGAAGATACAAGGGCAATGAAAGCTTCACATCCTCATTTGTTTTCAGGCTTCCAGGAGTAAGCCTAAGCTGGTGGGGGAGGGTGTCATGGACCTGACAGTTCTACATATGACACCTTGGATTCTGAGATTAGTTTAATTTTCTAGATAGTTTGGTACTAGTTGAAGTTATTTTAATTCTGGCATCATTATGTTAAACTCTATGAGCATTTAGATGTTACTAAAATTTGATTCTCAGGACAAATCTTTTAATACTTTCAGTATTGTGTTTTATTAGAATCTTATTATCTGAATCAATTTAGATTCAGGAATCAAATTTTAAATAATAAAGCAATGTTAGTATGGTTTCAATTTTACTATTCGTTTGGTTCATACTTTTAGACTTATATTTGAGGTGGCATTAAATTTTAGCAGCACCTTGAATATGTTATTTGAAGGATATATATATATATATATATATCTATTAACAACATTTATATGATAGTGGGATTAATATTAACTAGTATTAATATTAAGTATAAATATTAATCTTCACATGCATATCTATTACTATCTAAGTTAGTGCCTAAACTAACCTATCGCATGGAATTAAAACTAAGTCTAAACCTAAACTTGAAGCATAGCCTAAGTTTATTAATGCATAACTTGAACTTGGCATTGTTTTGGACTACGCATTGGTAGCCATGTTAATGGGAATTAAAGGTTGGCAGGTTATTCAAACATCAAGCTGGTACTACTGTTGCCAAGTGTTGAAGAAGGCTAAGAAAGTGTGGATTAAGAGATAAGCTCATAGTTATGAGCATTACTTCGCATGTTTAGTCTTTCATTTTGTTGGGTGTTAGTTGTAACTTGATATCAATCTGCCATTACGAACTCTAGTTGGAAAAATATGAAACCTCTTTTGAACAAGTTTCTCGATGCTAATATTAGGAAACTGTTAGCCATGAAGGAGATTTTTGACTCACTCCAGCTTTATATATATGTTCACAATTTCTTACTTTTCATGGTTTCTATCATTTCGTGGTTGCATTTTCTCAGTTCCACTTTCGAAAGGGTTTCATTGATATCTCTCTGACAAGGTTTAAAAAGGTTTTGGAGGTTTGGGCTACGAGTTTGAAGTAAAGGGCTCTCCAGGCAGCTTTTCTTGAGTATCATCCCTCACTTACACAGGCAGGGGGCTTTTCTTTAACTTTATCCTCTATCCATTTTTATGTTCATTTAGTTATGGTGAATGTGAATACTCTGTACTTGTGTTTGCAACTATTTTTTTTTATAATGAATACTTAGGGGCAATTTCATACCCTGCTCTTTTTACTTTAAGTTTGTATCACACTTTGAATTCGTAATGTATGAATGTTAAAAAAAAAAGGTTTTATTGGTGTATATCGACATCCAAGCATGGATATATGCAGGGTTTGACATTGTATATTGCTAAGATTTTTATATACTCATACTTGAGTATGGGTATGGGGATTTCACTTTGGTAATGTTGTTTATTTTTGGGTTTTTCTATATTTTATGTATGTTCGTGGTTGTATTTCATTAATGGGAATGTGTAATCAACATATGGTTATTGATTTCTATTAAGTCATGCTCTATGTATACCATGCCTCTATGTTTATTCTTTTTGGTTGTATGCGACTTGGCCATGAGTTCACAATGATCTATGGACTCATGACTGTGAACTAAGGGCACAAACATGAGATTGGGGTTTGGTCACTATATATTAAACTATTATCATGAACTAGAGCATGGTCATTTTATAAAACAATTTTCTTGTAATCAAGGCATAGATATTGTGTTGAACTCTTAGCAAGATTTTGGGGTTTTGAGTTTGCAATGCACATCCAACCTTATAATGTTTAGAAAGAGATTTATCTTGTTCTTGACAGGTTTTTGATGTGTTCAATCTGAGCTTGTCTTATAAATATTATATACATATTGTTGTGAAGATGAGTCGAGCCTACGGTTATAGTTTAGGTATATCGGTCTTAAACAAAGATTATTATGGGTTGTTGGAAATTCATTAGTGGTTTCACATCGAGTCACTTGTATGAATTTAGGTGCAGGCATTATGGAAAATAGTTAGAAGTAAACCTAAAACAAGGTTGGATTTTTCATTTTGTCAGCATAGTTTTTATTACGATTATCACCATGCTAGAGGTTACATGTAGAACAGTCGATACCTTGTTGATTGTGCATGATGTTTTGAATTCATATATATAATTGCATATAGTTGTATTCGATATTTGTAACTTTAGTTATGTTGTTACCTGGGATTGGGAAGAGGCATTTTATTAAATAGTTTATGTAGATGAGTAAATTGGTATTTGGGGTTCTGTGTATGTCGCAGATTTAAATAGTAAGTGTGTTGATTTTGAATTAGAAATTGTAATTATCTGGTAACAGCAAGTTATTAGATTTACAGTGGAAAAGATTATTTATCTATTTTAATTCTGACTTTAAATTAATAGGGCTTTATATATATATTGGTATATGTAACTGAGTACGTATATGTATAGATATAAATGTGTATATATATGTATATGTATTAAATAATATGTATCAATATATATGTATTTTTCCTTATGAATAGATTGTTAGAATTGAAATATATATTTATAGTCTTGAAATTACTATGATTACTTGTTTCAGAAATGAAAATTGATTAATTTTTATTTTTTAATTTTAATAAGTATTAGGATATGTGGATAGTTTTTAATATTGGTATTTTAAAATGAAATGTAAATATAGTGAATTTGGAAAACTCAATTCCTTGTTATTAAATTTAAATATAGTTAATATTTAGTTTGAAAAACTTGGTTACTTGTGAAAATTAAAAGGGATAGGGCTGCTTTTGGTAATATGTAATGTGGATTGTATGAAAGGATATTAATATGGTTTCATTTGGTACTTTTATAAGAAGATTACTTTGAAAGATTGAAAGTTGGTTTCATATGATATTTCTGTTTGTTGATTCAATTGTTAAATTGAAGTAAATGAAATAAGTGTATTAGTTGGAATTGGAAAATTAAACTATGTTTTCTTCCAATTAATATAACTAGAATTATGTGTGTATTAGATTATGCAAGTGTGATCTTTTAGATTGGGTGGCTATCATAAAGTGAGTAACTTGTGGTGATAGAATTATTTTTCCGGATGCCGTCCAACACTAGTCTAGATCCTTATGGGAAAGTTTATGATAGTTATTTAATCAAGTGGTAATATTTAAAATTTCATGGGTTGGGTATCATATAATAAGATAAGAACATTATGGTTCCACCTGACATATTGAGTTCTACGAGTGGCTGAATGTAGATTCTTATGTTGGCACCCATGGACTACTAGATCATTACCTTGTCATATTATGTGTCAGTTTATTTCTGCATATCTGCGTGTCAGAAATTAAGTACCTGCTTTATAATTTGATTGTGAAAAGAAAATTGTATTTTTAGTATATCTGTTATTTGGATTAAATGAATATAGTGTTGTTTTGAAATATAACATGCAGGTTTACTGGAGATCTCATCAATTTAATTAGTGTTACTAAGCGCTATTTGGTGTTTTGTGATTGTGTTGTTTTGATTTCAGGTTGGAGATAGGGTTGGTTATGGACTTAGAAGAAAATAGTTGTTTAACATTTAGAACCTATGTTAATTTGAATGTATTTAAAAGATGTTGTACTTCAAAAAGAGTATAGATATATAATATACTCTGATGCATTATTATGAATTGTTACATTGTTGTTATGAGTACTTTACTGTACCTAATTTGTAAAGGTTAATATGTATTGGAGATTTGTTGTAAAAAAAATTGTTCGGGGTTTAAATCTTATAGTTATGTATGGATTTATTGTTATTATGGTTATCTTTTGGTTATGTGTGTGTTGAAGGGTGTTAGAAATCTAAACTATTGACCCCTACACCTATTATAGTGGCCAGTCCTATTGAAAAGGTCATAGTTCTATAGACAAGTGTGCAAGCACCTACATTTCCATATGTAGCAGTTGCGCAGTGGTAACCTCAGAGGAATCTAAAGAAGACATAAGAAGCATCAACACCAAAGAAGTCCACAAGGCTTGAGAAGGTCATAACTGCTCCTAAGAAGAGAGTCAAGCAAACTATGAGTGGACCAAGCAAGAGGAGAAGAACCTTACGAATTAGTTCCTCTTAATCTAAAGAAGAAACTTGTGATAGACTAGTGGAGCTAGTAGATCAGGAATCAAAGAGTTTAGTAGGAAGAAAAGCATTGAAACCAAAGGTAGAAAATCTTAACATGAAAATTATTAATGAAAATAATTTTTGTGCAATTGAATAAGTACTATTACTTTTATAATAATATGGATAGAAGATAACTAGAGAATGTTGTAGTTGGAAATATGATCCTAAAAGATAAAAGGTTTGATAACATAAGAGGTCAAATACTTGAAGACTTGTACGATAGACTTTTAAATAAAAAAGTAAAGTAATTGAGGAAGATAAGAAAATAAGGCCAAATATGGTGAAAATTTTATTTATGGTAAATAATGAGGAAGAAATAACAATAATTCTAAAAGGTATAGCACAATTATTCAGGAATGAGAAGAGATCCATTCTTCTTATGGGAGGAAATTATGAAGAAGTAAATATGGAAACTCAAAAGGCAATAGTCACATACATGTCTACCATGCCTAAAGAGTCTAAGGAGAGTATGTAGCCAAAGAAGGAAAGCCTTATACCTAAGGAGACTAAGAAGAGTACACAAATAGAGAAGACAAGCCCTGCTATAGTATCAGTTAGTCCACCTCATAGTTCTAAGCAACCAACAGAATCAGATGCTCACTAATAAGTTTCTCAAAAAAAATCAAAAGTTAGAAGCCATTAAACATACAATGCAAGAATTTCATGATAGCATCCATGATATACAAGGAAAAAAGGAGAAAGTTCTGAAAAGATTTACTAACAAGTTTGTAGCTACAAATTTGAATGCAGTAGAGTTAGCCACATATGCTCTATGTGGACTAATCAGTGTGTATGATGCACTAAAATATAGTTGGAAGAAACACCTTCTGTAGTTGAAGACTAACTTCAGTGATTGTTTCTCCAAGTTTTGATACAACTTCCAGATTTTGACAGGATTTTTTTTTTTTTTAGCACCTTTGTCATTGATGTCAAAGATGGAGAAATAAGGAAAATTGTAATTATAAGCTATATAGTTGTATTTTGAAGTATAGTAGTAAGTTTTTCTTCAAGAAAATTTTTGTAATCAAAGTTATAAGGGATGTAATCTTTCTCAAGAACATGAATACAATCTTTTTACTATGTTATGTTATATACTTTGATTGGTATGACAACATGTTTGGACTTATCCAATTTTCCCAAAATGTTTCCATCAATGCCAAAGGGGAAGATTATTGATGATATGAAAAATCAATCAAATAAGGCGAGATATGTGGTTTTCATTTATGGAAACATTTATTTTGTACTTTAGTCATGATTATTTGTGAAGGAAAATTGTCTAAGTATCAGACAATGTTATAGTAGCATGACAAGTTTTGTTAATAGAAAAATATTCCCTTAGAATATTCTAATGTGAAGTTAACCCTAGATGCATGATGTCATCTCAATGATGCATACTAGTGCACATATTCTTACAAGAAACCTAGTTTTAGTTGTGAAGGATATGTTAATGCAATTATCTCATAGTGCAGAATAGAGCATTTCAACAAATTGACCTGCACAACTTGTAGAATTATTTTGATTACTAAATCTTGATGAGCTAACTCTAAGGATGATATGTATGCTAACTAAGGAAGAATTTATTAATATGTTTGATATAAGTAATGAACTTTAATTGCAAAGTTAAATGTGAATGTGATAAGATACTATGTAATGTGAAGCAATGTTATGAAAAATATGATGCAAATTGATATGTGTGTAGTCACTCTTATATGAAGAACTAACAATTAGAAGAATTGTGAAGTGCAACAAGTAATCTAGTATTTTATGTATATCTATTCTCTTGAAGAACCTATTTTAGAGTTGCATGTTAGGGCAGTGGGCTCTTCTTACACATATTGGTATGTAATCCATCAACTCTCCTAATAGGGTTGAGGCTTCTAACAAGGCCTAGTCTCCTAACAGGGAATTAAGACACTATACATTCTTTATAGACTCCTAACAGGGTCAATATCCTTAATCAATTACTTTTATATAGTGAATCATCTAGTGGATTTCATCCCCACTAAGGTTCTCCCTTGGCCAGGGTTTGCCTAGTTAACATAATATGGTGTTATGAGATCTCTCTATGTATGGTTGTTTTTAATATTCAACATTGTTGGTTTATTTTCTTATGCATGTGGCAAAGTAATTAATAATATTTAGTTGTGGGTAAAATGATTGAAAATATTGATTCAACACCCCCCTCTTAGTATTATCTATTTCTCACAAATACTACATTACTACTATCAAAGATGCAATTGAGATTGGTAAATGATGCATTAAATGGTGATGACTAGATGCAGGCATGAAAAAAGAGGTTGACCAAATTGAAAAAAAAACAAATCATTTCTATTAATACTTAGACCAAATGATAAAAATGTCATAGGTACAAAATGGGTTTCCAAGAAAAAGAAAGATTGGTTTTCAAAGGATATACTCAAGAAGGATTGGATTACAAAGAGACTTTTGTATTTGTTACTATATTAGAAGAAGTCACAATAATACTAGCTTATGGAACATATAAAGGATTTAAATTTTATCAAATGGATGTCAAATTAGCATTTCTAGATGAAATAATAGAAAAAGATGTGAAAACAATTGGTTAATTGTATATTGTCTTTGATGTTACACAAAATGTCATATCTTTTCCAGTTAATGTATGGTGAGTACACTTAGGAGATGAAGACAAATTCTTGTGTCTATTGACTATAGCAGTGTTTGTCAAGTTTAGAATATAGTGTCTACTAAGTTCACATAGGTGTCAAAGAGAAGTTTATAGAAGTTAAGTGTTAACCAAGCTCACTTAGGTAATAGAGGAAAGTTGGATGGACCCAGTGCTAACCAAGCTCACTTGGTTACCAAAGCTAGTATGTGAAGATGTAATATTAATTGAGTTCACTTAGTTAACACATGAAAATCATTTTAGTGTTAGTGTCTACTAAGCAGGGTACCCTAACAAAGGATTTTCTTATTTTGGCATATTGATTTTAATTGATTTGTTTGTTGGTTCTAACCAACTAAGGAAATGAATATTAACTATTCTAATTTGTATTCAAGCTAACTTGGCAATGCATAAGGTATAAATATAAGGTCAAGTTGAGGAATGAAAGTGAGTGTGGAAGATAAGAAGATACCTAGAAGAAGTGAATTGCAAGGATAAGAAGAATATCCTTAACGAGCTGTAAAGATACATTCAATCAAGAAGGATCAAGTATTTGAGCCAAAATTTGAGATATAAAATCAGCAATTTAGTTGGATCAAAAATCAAGTCCTATTATTGGTATTCTCTAATAATTGTAGCTGTGAATTAAATCTCTTAACAAAGTTGGCTTAATAATTATTTGTGAATCCTCTAACAAGGTGGCATTTATAGATTGGAGTGTCTAAAGACCTCTACCAAGGCCACTCCTAATAGGGTCACACCTAAAAGTGTGTTTAGTAACCTTTAAAAGGGTTGGATCCTAGCAAGAATCACTTCAAAAGAGTGAATATCAATAACTAGTTACAATTGGGGTTTTTCCCCAAATTGTGTTTCCATGTTAAATCTTGGTGTCTCTAGTGTTCATGCTATTTATTTTTATGTGTATGGAACTAAGTTAAGTAAGGTTAATCAAAGATAATATCTTAAGATCTAGATGTTTAGTATTTTCCATGTAAAAATTGATATTATAGTGCTTTCCAAGGTAAAACATATTGTTAGTGTTAACTGTGTACCTATGTTTTAATCGAGTAACATCAGTTTTAGAGTTAATACTTTGTATTGACATTTAAGAGATATAGGATTTATTTTTGTGGTACCTAATTCACCCCTCTCCTCTTAGTTACCCCTCTTATATTTCAAACAATTGGTATTTGAGGTTTTAGTGCTTGTAGAAAAGGTTTCAAGGACCTTAGCTAAAGATTAGGATGTCTTACATAAGGGAGAACCCCAAGTTGAACATAGATAACTTCAATGCATGGCAAGAAATTATGTAGTTACATTTGGAAACCATCAATGATTTAGATTTGAAATATCTTAACTCCAAGCATGTGGAACCTACTAGGACTATGACTATTGAAGAAATTGCATATAAGAAAAATCATAATATTATGATGATTGACATTGTTTCAACTCTCAACTATGCCAAATTTGATGAAGTCAAAGATTGTGGAATTGCTTATGAGATGTGGACCAAGCTAAAAGCCATCTATGGAGGAGATGATAATGTAAGAAGAGCCAAAGATGAAATTCTCAGAGGATAATTTGATCAAATAAAGATGAGAGAAGATGAGAACATTTTAAAATATAGTGATAGAATCAAAGCTAGTGCATGTGCAATATGAGCATCAGGAGGAAAGATTGAAAATGAGATAGTGGTAAGTTTCTCAAAACACTTTCTCCTATATATGAAATTAGAGTTTTATAAATTCAAGAGATGAGATGTAATCCAAAGAATGATATAACATTGGATGTAGTAGTGGGAAGATTGACTACATTTGAGCTAGATAACTATGATAACTATGTTTCTAGTTCTAGCAATCTTGAGCCTACATTTGAAGCCAAGTTTTTAGTCAAGAAGAAAGCTACAAAGTCTAAAGGAAAACAATCTAAAATTAAAGAGAAAGATAGTTTTGATAGTGATTTTGAAGCCATTGAATTACTAATTTCAAGAAGGTATCCTAAAGGTTACGGAAGTACAAAGGTAAAATTCCTTTAATCTATTTTTCCTGTAAAGAAGTTGCTCATATTATTACAAGGTGTCTAAAAAAGAATAGATAGATTAAAAGAAGAACAAAAAGTACAAAGGAAAGAAATATTTCAAAAGGTACAAGGATAAAGGTAAGAAGCCTTGTTTCATAGCTAAATATTTAGATAGTAGTGATGATGATGAAATGGTCTAAATTGCTATAAAAGATGAATCTAATGATGAAGAAGATAAAATGGAACTTATTTCTCATGTTAGCAAAACTGATACATGGATTATGGATAGTGGTTATTCACATCATATGACTAGTAATAAAACAAATTATAAAAATATAGAACACTATGATGGTGGAAGTGTAAGATTTGGAAACAATGAACCATGTTGCATAAAGAGAAAGGTTGTATCTCATTAACCAATGAACTTAGATGTGGCAATGCTTATTGGGTTGAAGGACTAAAACATAATCTAATAAGTATGGCATAGTTGAATAACATTGAATTCAAGGTATAAATCTTGAATTGGAAGGCCAAGCTACTAGATAGAAAAGGAAATCTAGTTGGGTTTCATGACCAAACAAAAGGTAACTTATTCTACCTAGATCTTAGTGTAAGTTCATGTTTCATTGCTCAAGTAGAAGAAAGTTGATTATGGAATAAAAGGTTGTGTCATGTGAACTTTTATAAACTCATCAAAATAAGAAAGAAAAAAAGAGTAAGTAGTATTCCTAGTTTGAGGAAACTTGATATGGGTCTATGCCAAAATTGTCAAATTGGTAAGACGGGTAAGACAAGTTTCAAGAGCAAGAACTATAATTCTGAAGAAGTCTTGGAGTTGGTACATACAGACCTTTGTAGACCTATCGAAATAGGTAGCTACAATGGATATATGTACTTTATTATTTTTGTTGATTATTATTCTAGAATGATGACTATAGTGTACCAAAATTATAAGTTTGAAGCCTTTCAAAAGTTTAAATGGTATCTAGATAGAGTCAAAAAATAAAGAGGAAAGAAGCTGAAGTGTTTGAGATTAGATAGAGGAGGTGAATTAATTTCTAATGAATTCAATGTATTCTACAATAAAAGAGGAATCAAAAGACAAGTATCAGCCCCTAGTATGCCACAAAAAAATTGTTATATTGTGGTGACTAATCAGAAAAGTACTGTACATACTTCATAAATTCTTTGAGGTTCGGGTCGATGTTGTAGCTGACATATGGCTAACATATGGCCAACATGTTGTAACCCTAAAATGGCATAAAATACTTGTATAAAAGGGCTTAGGGTTAGGTATTTTCATTAAGTTGTGATGCAAAATTGGTTCTTACAATAGTACTAAGATATAAGGGACTATAGATGGTAATCAGGTTATGATCACTAGATCATAATAATATCAAACTTTTTATTTGGTGTAAGTAGCCCAAGGATTGGGTGAACCATGTTAAATCTTGGTGCCTCATGTTCTTTTTTGTGTGATCCACTATTTTCTATTATTGGTTATATTTCATGTAATTGTTATTTCTATCTATGGTTTAATCCTAACAAGTGGTATCAGCCCAAGGTTTTCTTTTAGTTATCCTCTGTAAGAAAGTATCATAGTTAAGTGGGAGTCTCATGGTTGAGTGGGAGTGATGGTAGATTAGGGTAAGCTAAGGTTGATAGGTTTAATGGGAAGAACTTCCAGTGATGGAAGATGTAAATGGAAGACTATCTTTATCAAAAGGATTTATGGGAGCTATTGGAAGGCAAAGCCAAGAATTAGGGATCTATGTTAAATTATGAATGAGATCTTTTGGACAAAAAGGCACTTGGAAGCATTTTTTTATGCCTAGGACCATCAGTGGCATTTAATATTGCAAAAGTGAAGATGACAAAAGAGTTGATAAAAACCCTAGTGACACTATATGAAAAGCCCTCCGCTTCAAATAAGGTATTTCTCATGAAGCATTTATTTAATATGAAAATGGTAGAAGGTGGATTTTTTGTAGATCATTTAAATGAGTTTAATACTATTACTAGTTAGTTATCTTCTATGGGTATCAATTTTGATGAAGAAATTAGGGCTCTCCTAATTTTGTGTTCATTGTGTGAAAGCTGGAATGGCTTGGTAATGGCTATGAGTAATTCTATTCTTGAATCTAGTACCCTAAAATGTGAAGATGTGATTGGTGTTATTTTGAGCGAGGAAACGTTAGCTGGATCTACATCAGGAAGTGCTTTGAATGCACATAGCAGGGGCAGAATGACTGAAAGAGGAAGTAACTTTAGAAATTGTGAGAAATCAAGAGGAAAGTCAAAGGGGAGGAGGTCTCAATTGAGAGGACCAAATGACTGCTAGTACCATGCAAAACCAAGGCACAAAAAGAAAGATCGTTGGAATCAAAAGAAAAATGAAGGAGATAAACTAGATGGAGACAAGGAGGTGAATGTGGCAAGTGACAAATCTAAAGAGGATGTTTTGCTTATGTCTTTAGAAAGTGTTGATGATTCATGGGTTTTAGATTTTGGTGCTTCATTTCATGCTACATCTCATAGAGGTTATTTCATTGATTATGTCCAAGGGGATTTTGGGCTTGTTTATTTGGGGGATAATTGTTAGGATAAACCACAGACAGAAATAAAAACTACATGCAAATATAACCAATAACAAAAAATAATAGATCACTTAGAAATGAACACAAGGCACCAAGATTTAACATGGTTCACCCAATCCGTGGGCTACGTCCACCAAAAAACAAGTTTGATCTTATTACAATCCAGTGATTACAACCTAATTACAATCTGTAATCAGTCACCATAATCTAACAATCTCCCACTTGGGGACTGATCAGGCTCCACACGAAACAAAAATCTCCCACTTGGAGACTAATCATATACGAATACCGCTACCACATGGGGCTCCCACTGGATCAAACCACCCTGGACTCTACTGTTCTTTTATTCATGGTCAGTCTAAAAGACCAACTGAAGCTAAAGAGGAGTTCAAATTCTCCCTTGTTACAACCTTTGTCAACATATCTATTGGATTTTCATTGGTATATATCTTCTCTAGCTTTAACTATCCATCCTCCAAAATTGATCAAATGAAATGATACCGCAACTATATGTGTTTGGTCTTAGAATGCAGAGCTAAATTCTTAGCAAGATGAATGGCACTCTGACTATCTGTGAACAAATAATTATCCTTCTAAGAATGTCCCAATTCTTCCAAGAAGAACTGAAGCCATATCATCTCCTTGGCTGCCTCTATAGCAGCAACATACTCTGCCTCTGTAGTGGATAGAGCATCAATCTTTTGTAACCTAGAAACCTAGCTCATAGCTAGCCCACCAACAGTAAAGACATAACCTGTAGTAATCCACCTAGTATCAATATCCCCTGCCAAATCTGAGTCAACATAGCCCTGTAAATCAGTAGTAGAGTCCCCAAAGTGTAAACACTTATTGGATGTTCCTCTCAAATATCAGAGAATCCACTTAACAACATTCCAATGATCAAATCCTAGATGACTCATATACCTGCTAACGACTCCCACTGCATGTGCAATATCTGGCCTAGTGCATACCATAGCATACATCAAGCTTCCTATAGATGAAGCATAAGGTACCTTGGACATATTATCCTCCTCTTCCTATGTCTTGGGACACATCTCCTTAGTCAATTTCAAATGACCAGGTAAAGGTGTGCTGACATCTTTAGCATTCTCCATAGAGAAACATTGCAACACCTTATCAACATAATCAACCTGAGATAGCATCAAGGTTTTGTTCTTCCTATCTCTGCAAATCTTCATACCAAGGATTTAATTTGCTGCCCCCACATCCTTCATAGCAAATGTATGTGCCAACTAGCATTTTAGCCCCTTAATATGATCCATGTTAGACCCAGCTACAAGCATATCATCAACATATAAACATAAAATAATGTAGCTATCATCATCCAACCTCTTAAAATAAACATAGTAATCTGAATGACACCTGTTATATCCAACTACTCTAAATGAAAATCTTTAGTAGTCACAAGACTTAAAATAGTATGGATAGAAGTCATTTTAACAACAGGAGAAAATATCTCATCAAAATCAATTCCCTTTTTCTGTGCAAATCCTTTTACAACTAACCTGGCCTTAAATCTTTTCTTACCTCCTTCCTCTTCTTTCAACCTATAAACCCACTTATTTTGTAAAGCCTCTTTACCTGCAAGAAACTTTCACAAATCACATGTCTTATTTTTCAGCAAAGAGTCCATTTCATCTTTCATTGCAGACTCCCACTGAATCTTATTATCCACCTGCATAGCTTCATCATAACTTTCAGGTTCACCAGCATCAATAAGTAAAATAGAATACAAAGAGGGAGAAAATCTTTTTGGAGGTCTAATTTGCTTCGTTGACCATCTAACATTTACTTGTGTGTGTGGTATTTGTTGTTGCAGTTGGTGTACATCATCAGGAATGGCTAGAACATCAACTTTTGGAGTATCATCCAGCACTATATAATCATCTTCTTTCTTCTCATGTTGCTACAACAGATCTTTGTACAACACTTTCTCATTGAATATGACATCCCAACTTCTAACAATTTTAAGATTTTCAAAATCCCAAAGCCTATAACCAAATTCATTAATTCCATATCCAACAAAGACACATTTCTTTGATTTAGCTTCTAGCTTGCTTCTATTTTTAGAGACTATATGAGCAAAAGCTTCACAACTGAAGGTCTTGAGAAAAGAATAACTCACCTTCTTACCAGTCCATGCTTCCTCTAGAATACCACATCCCAAAGGAGTAAAGGGACCTCTATTAATCAAATATGTTGTAGTATTGATAGCCTCTGCCCACATGTGTAAGGGTAACCCAACATGCAACCTCATGCTCCTTGCACGCTCCATTATAGTCCTATTCATGCGTTCAGCCACTCCATTTTCCTATGGAGTCCTTGGAATAGTTTTTTGTCTACGAATACTATTAGTGGAGCAATAATCTTCAAATTTATGACTACAATACTCACCACCATTATCAAATCTGAGACATTTTAATTTCTTACCAGTCTCATTTTCAACCAAGCATTTCCATTTCTTAAAAGTTTGAAATACATCAGATTTCTGTCTAAGGAAATAAACCCATACTTTTCTAGTTGCATCATCAATAAATGTAACATAATAATGAGAGCCACCAAGGGAAGATACCTGAGCTGGTCCCCATACATCTATATGCACAAGCTCTAATTTCTCCTTTTTGTTTTCCTTCCCTATCTTTACAAAACTCACTCTCTTTTGTTTTTCATACACACAACTTTCATAGAAATCCATATTCACACATTTCAAACCTGGTAAAACTTTCTTTGAATGAAGTACTTTCATACCTTTCTCACTCATGTGCCCAAGTCTATTGTGCCATAGTGTTGTATCAAAACCTATAGCAGCTATTAGTTCTCCTTGCTCAACTGCAGCAATTGTTCTTGAACATTCATTTTTCTCTGAAACAGTCAAAGTAGAAGGAACAATATGACCTGTACAAAGATATAAGGTGCCTACTTTCACACCTTTTGCTACTACAAGGGAATCTTTTGAAACCTTCCAATTTTTATCATTAAAAGTAACTACACAACCCTCATCACCAAGTTGCCTAGCTGAAATTAAATTTCTACTCAGCCTTGGAACATGTCTTACCTCATGTAGTAGCCAATGATTCCCATTCTGCAACTTAATCTTAATTTTTCCCTTTCCAACAATCTGACAGGGTTCATTATCCCCCGAATAAACAAGCCCAAAATCCCCTCAGACATAATCAATGAAATAACCTCTATGAGATGTAGCATGAAATGAAGCACTAGAATCTAAAACCCATGAATCATCAACACTCTCTAAAGACAGAAGCAAAGCATCCTTTCAAATTTGTTACTTACCACATTTGCCTCCTTGTCTCCATTTGATTTATCTCCTTCATTTCTCTTTCGATTCCAACAATATTTCTTTTTTTGCCCTGGTTTCCCATAGTACCAACAATCATTTGGTCATCTCGATTGAGACCTCCTCCCCTTTCACTTTCCTCTTGATTTCTCGCAATTTCCAGAGTTATTTCCTCTCTTAGTTGTTCTGCCCCTACTTTGTGCATTTGATGGGAACACAACCCAAGAACAGCATGGAAACAATAGAAAAGGGAAATTATAATAACTAAGAAAATAAGCTGGTACAAACAGTACAGGAAAATAAAATTCAAAACATGCTCGAAGGGATTACAATAACATAAATCTAGAGATAATTTCTCCTTATGGCACCTCCTCTCAAACTCCACTCCGAATTGCCTTTTACAGTGCCAAAAATCTCCTTAAATAGACCCCAATGGGTTAAGGACTAGGAGTACATTCTAGAAAGTGCTAGTAGGCATCCACTAACCAAATAGAAGGTTCCAGAAGCGGTGTTAGAAGTCAGTGCAAATCTAGAAGAATCCAGAAACGGTAACCAAACTTTCGGGAGGCATAACTTTTGAATCGTAGCTCTGATAGACGAACCATTTACATTTTCAAAAAGCTCTCAAAGTGCTCTATAGCCCTATGGATAGCTTCGCTCATCCCCCATTTTTTGGTCCTTTTCAAGGTCATTTAATGCCCCTAACCTGACTTTGAAGCATTCTTAGGAGGTCTCCAAAACCTGAAAAATTGCAATAACTTTCAAACCGTGGGGCCTTTTAACCTGATTCTTTTTCTGGAATGCTCTAAATTACAATTACATTCATCTGGCCAATTCACACCTTCTAGGTCACCAAAATGATGGCCAAATTGCATGCTCCTATTTTTTCAAGATTTTCAAACACACTGATAGTGGAACTATGAGAGTTGGAACCTTTATTTGACCCAAATGGGTATCCAAATATGTAAAGACATGAAATAGAAACTAAGTCTAAGTACATGTTTTTGGGTGACACAGGATTGCCCTTATACCTCTGGATGCTCTTGCATCAGCATTCAAAGCACTTCTTGATGTAGATCCACCTGAGGATTTTCTATGAGTTTCCTCACTTAAAATAACACCGATCACATCATCATATTTTAGGGTACTAGATCCAGGAAAAAAATTACTCACCACCATTACCAAGCCATTCCATCTTTCAGGCAAAGAACACAAAATCAAGAGAGCCCTAATTTCTTCATCAAAATTGATACCCACAAAATATAACTGACTAGTAATAGTAATAAACTCATTTAAATGATCTGCAATAGATCCACCTTCTACCATTTTCATATTAAATAAATGCTTCATGAGAAATACCTTGTTTGAAGCAGAGGGCTTTTCATACAGTGTCGTTGGGATTTTCATCAAATCTTCTATCATCTTTGCTTTTGTAATATTAAATGCCATCAATGGTGCCAAGCATAACCGAATGCTTTCCAGTGCCTTTCTGTCCAAAAGATCCCATTCAACCTCTGACATAGTTCCCTGATTCTTGGCTTTACCTTCCAATGGCTTCCATAAATCCTTTTGATATAGATAGTCTTCCATTTGCAACTTCCATAACTAGAAGTTCTGCCCATTAAACCTGTCAACCCTCAACTACCATCGCTCCCACTCAACTGTGGGACTCCCACTTAACCGTGAGACTTTCTTACAGAGGATAACTGAAAGACAACCTTGCTTTGATACCACTTGTTAGGGTAAACCATGGACAGAAATAAAAACTACATGCAAATATAACCAATAACAAAAATTAATAGATCACACAGAAATGAACACAAGGCACCAAGATTTAACATGGTTCACCCAATCCCTGGGCTACATCCACCAAATAGCAAGTTTGATCTTATTAAAATTTAGTGATTACAACCTGATTACAATCTGTAATCCCTTATAGCTCAATACCGCTGCAAGAACCAATTTTGCATCACAACATAATAAAAAATACCTAACCCTAAACCCTTTTATACAATTATTTTATTCATTTTAGGGTTACAACATGTCAGCCATATGTCAGCCATAATATGTTAGCTACCATGTCGGCCACGACCATGGCCCAAACCCCACAATTTATGAAGTATGTACATTACTTTCCTGATCAGTCACCATAATCTAACAATAATGAACCCTGTCATATTATTGGAAAGGGAAAAATTAAGATTAAGTTACAGAATGGGAATCATTGGCTACTACATGAGGTAAGACATGTCCCAAGGCTGAGTAAGAATTTAATTTCAACAAGACAACTCGATGATGAGGGTTGTGTAGTTACTTTTAATGATAAAAATTGGAAGGTTTCAAAAGGTTCTCTTGTAGTAGAAAAAGGTGTGAAAGTAGGCACCTTATATCTTTATACAAGTCATATTGTTCCTTCTACTTTAATTATTTTAGAGAAAAATGAATGTTTAGGAACAATTGCTATAATTGAGTAGGGAGAACAAATAGTTGTGGTAGATTCTAATACAGTGCTATGGCACAATAGACTTGGGAACATGAGTGAGAAAGGTATGAAAGTAATTCTTTCAAAGAAAGTTTTACCAAGTTTGAAATGTGTTAATATGGATTTCTTTGAAAGTTGTGCGTATGGAAAAAAGAGAGAGAGAGTGAGTTTTGTGAAGATTGGGAAGGAAAATAGAAAGAAAAAATTAGAACTTGTGAATACAAATGTATGGAGACTAGCCTAGGTATCTTCCCTTAGAGGTTCTCATTATTATGTTACATTTATTGATGATGCAACTAGAAAATTATGATTTTATTTCCTTAGACATAAATCTAATGTATTTCAAACTTTTAAGAAATGAAATGCTTGGTTGAAAATAAGACTGGTAAGAAATTAAAATGTCTTAGATTTGATAGTGGTGGTGACTATTGCAATCATCAATTTGAAGATTATTTCTCCATTAATGGTATTTCTAGATAGAAAACTATTCCAAGAACTCTACAAGAAAATGGAGTGGCTAAATGCATGAACAAGACTATAATGGAGCATGCAAGGAGCATGAGGTTACATGTTGGGTTGCCCTTACACATGTGGGTGGAGGTTGTCAATATTGCTATATATTTGATTAATAGAGGTTCCTCTACTCCTTTGGGCTATGGTATTCCAAAGGAAGCATGGACTAGTAAGAAGGTGAGTTATTCTTTTCTCAAGACCTTTGGTTGTGAAGCATTTGCTCACATAGATTCTAAAAATAGAACCAAGCTGGAAGGTAAGTCAAAGAAATATGTATTTGTTGGATATGGCATTAATGAATTTGGTTATAGGCTTTTAAATTTTTAAAATCATAAAATTTTAAGAAGTACAGATGTCATATTGAATGAGAAAGTGTTGTACAAAGATCTATTGTAGCAACATGAGAAGAAAGAAGATGATTATGTAGTACTGGATGGTACTCCAAAAGTTGATGTTCTAGCCATTCCTCATAATGTACAACAATTGCAACAACAAATACCACATACACTGGTGAATTTTAGATGGTCAACAAGGAAAATTAGACCTCCAAAAAAATCTCTCCCTCTTTGTATTCTATTTTACATACTGATGCTGGTGAACCTAAAAGTTATGATGAAGCTGTGTAGGTGGATACTAAGATTCAGTGTGACTCTACAATGAAATACGAAATGGATTCTCTGCTGAAGAATAAGACATGGGATTTGTGAAAATTGCCTACAGGTAAAAGAACTTTATAGAATAAGTGGGTTTATAGGTTGAAAGTGTATATGAGCAATGTTAGTATGCTAATAGAAACCAAATTTAAATAAAGCTTCTACAAACTAAACAAAATTCATAAACTTCAAGATAGACTAAGATGAGCTCTCAATTGAGAATATGAGCCATTAATGGGCTCTCTCAATGAGAAGCTCTCTTGTTGAGTAGCTTTGTCTAAATAGATAGGATGTATGCTCAATATACTTCCAAAGGCTTCAATGGATGATTGTGGATTTTTGGTGTGGATAGATGGCTTTAGTATGGATTTGGCTCTCAAAATAGAATTATAACTTTACTTCATGGATTGTGTTATTTTGCAAAGGGGAAGGATCCAATTTATAGGCAAGAGGCTTGAGGGATTGAGGGCTAAGATGCAAGGATGGGAAAAATCTTATGGAGGGCTCAGATTGCATGAGAGGAGAGCACATGGATTGTGCTTCTTTATAGCCAATCAAGGAGTGACACATGTCACATGGTGAGAGGATGGAGGAAAGGGGAAGGATGAGTCAACAAAGGAGGCTCAAGGGATAAAATCTTCATAAAGACCCTCATAATGACTTGTAAGAGCAATAAAAGGGCTTGTAAGAGTCATTTATGACCTAGTAGACTTCATAAAGTTTTATGGTTGAGATATTTTGGGAGTGATGAGAGCAATTTTGACTTGGACTTGATTAAGAAGGTTTTAAGCTTGTTTAGGTTTGTGCAAATGATTAGAGGATGGATTAGGATGGTTTAGGATTAGCTTAGGGATAGGCAAGTGGATGGCATTTAATGAGGGTGGGTGAAGGAGGAGATATTTGTTAACTTTGGCTTGGGTTAGTAAGTCTTAACCCATGTTTAGGGAATGTGACAAGGTTAGGAGGGGATTAGGATTAGGTTTAAAGACATCTTCTAGAAGAGTCTAGACTTTGAATGAGGATAAAGACTTTCTAGAATAGTCTAGAATTTCCTAGGATGAGGATGAAGACTTTCTAGAAGAGTCTAGAACTTCTTAGGATGAGGATAAATTAGATTTTTAAGAAATAAATAAAGTTTTATTTATTTCAAGGGTTTGGGTTGAGGAGATATTTATTAAAACTTTTTTAATAAACATGAGGATTAATATTTAATCTTAATTAAATATTTTGAGTTGGGATTAGGGGTAGGAAATGATGGGTTTAGCCTTTAATTGAAATTAAAGAAGGATTAAAAGATTTTGGAAGAGGTTATTGGTCATAAGGAAATTGGCCAAGTTTTGGGCAAAAAATAAATTTTTTATTTATTTTAGGATTTTTGGTTAATTTATTAATTAAATAATTAATAAATAAGGAAATAATGTTTAAATAAGATTTAAACATTTTTGGGAGGGATTCCTTAATTAAATATTTTTAATTAAGATAAAGGGATTTAATGGCATAAAAATTAATTAATTAATTAATAAATGATGATGTCATCAGAACTTTTTTAAAAAATAAAAATACTTTATTTTCTAAAGGTTTTTAGGTGTCTACATTTTGCCCCTCTTTGATGTGATGCCGCAAGTGGCATGGCATCAAAGATAAGAAAATAAGATGCCCAAGGCTAGAGCAGAAGAGGAGAGAATGGACTGTGAGATGCCCCCTCAAGAATGTAGCGAGGAGAGAAAGAGAGGCTCGATGGCTTCTTGAAAAGTACAAGAATCCGAGATGATCAAGGAGACTTAGATTGGCAAAGAGAAGGGGCTGAATTAGCTCAAACTCTCACTATGGGAGAATGATAAAGGAGAATCAGATGCACAAGAGGAAGCAAGCTTAAGACCTTAGGAATTGCAGAGGATGAAGGAGCAGAGTGCTATAAAAAGGAATCCAGGATGGGGAGATGGATGAGGGGATTAAAAAAGCTGATGCAACAGGATTTCAAAGAGTCAGATTGGTGGAAGATGGGTTTCGGAGATCCCTAGGACTAGGATTGTGGATCTCGAAAGATGAGGCTTAGTGGGTTGATTTGGATTGGTGGATCCCTAAGACTAGGATTGTGGATCCCTAAAGCTAAGAGTGATGAGTGATTCAAAGAGATACTAATGCATAAGCTGGGGTAGGAGTGACAGATGTAAGATATGGATGGGGGATAATGGAGATGAAGGGAATCCATTGAAGCTTTTTGAGCGGGGGGATACTTCAAAGAGAAGTACCACCATGTAGTTGAGCACTAGATTTTGCTATAGGACTGTTGGTTAATTGCCAAGGTTACCAAGAACATCAAGGCCTTTTCACCAACCGTCCAAAGGATTGACAAACTAACTCAAAACAAACACGCAAGGATTGTCCCAACATCACACATGAATCCTAGAGGAAGCAGCATGGAAACGACATTGGAGAACCCACAAGCAGAAAAGAAAAACAAATGAAAGACCTGATCAAGACCTTACGCTCTAATTGCCCCATTCGCAGCATACCATGATATGGAAGATCGTGGCAACCTTGAGGAGGGAACAAGGAGATTGCTTGGAAAAGATACTTCAAGACCCAAAAGGGAAGATCCCAAATCAAAAGAAAGTGAAAATCCAAAAGAGAACCGTTTGCCAACGAGATGGGTAGGACAAGGTACTAACAGACCAAGATCAGACATGAGGAAAGCTATATCCTGCAAGGACCTATCGGAGAGCACCGAAGCTGGTGGATTTGGATGAGTGATGCATCTGGCAAGCTGAACTAAGAAAGATAACACTTTGGTGATAGGAAATCTAGCTAAAGGATGCATTGGAATATCCAACCAAAGTGTGCGATGTGTGCAAGATGCTAATCAAGGAGGAACTGACACAAAAGCTAGATAGACACAATGGTACTAAGCTAAAGAGGATGTACAAGCTGACGAACCAAGATATTTATAAGTTGAAGCTGACCAAGATAGTTACAAGCAGGCAAAAAGCTCAGGATGATAGGATAGCAGGATGGTTCGATGTTGTACAAGATGCGAAAGCTAAGGGTGGGGTGATAGCGAAAGATATGGATTTGGCAGGATGCATCCAATGATGATGAGAGATTTTGTGACCAAGGATAGCTAGAGGAGCAGGATGAGATGGTTGGATAGGATGGTAGATAGCTAGGATTATGATGGATATAAAGAGATGACATTAGGTTTGCATGAGGATAGCCTAGAGCTAGATACCAATGACAAGGGAGGATGGACAAGACAAGATCTCCAAGGAATATAGTGCCCCCAATTAGAAGATAACATGCGGAAGGAGGTCTTATGATGGATGTGATAGGATTGAAGCTAGGATGGAAAAAGCTGAAGGGGCTAGGGAGATGGATGATAGCTGAGATGATTGGCTGAAGCTGCATAAGATTAGTGGATGGTGTGAGATGGAAGCTGGAGGATGGAGGATAGGTGGATAGATTGGAAGATGGAGTTGGATGTCAAGAGATGACCAAAAGCATGAGGGTGATAAGCTAAGCTAGGGATGGCGAGATTACACATGACGCTTGTTTGCCAAGTTTTCATCATGGTAATTATCCAAGGCGCTTGAATTGCCAAGTTTTCACCAGTGGACACTTTATTTTCTTTACTTTTTTTGACTTTTTGACTTTGGACTTAGCTGGAATGATTTTGGCTTTCTTCAGCTATTTTGGCTTTTTTGGGATTTTTCACTAGCTGTTGGAATGTTCAATTTTGTTGCTAGTTGTTGGTACACTTGATGTGTGATTTATGCAATAGATTGGATTAGATGGGATTGATGGTAAGAGATGGAGGGATGAAAAGGTTGGAAAGGAGCATGAGATGGGGATGCTTGCAAGAGCAACATTCGCACATGTTGGAATGGGTGTGAAAAGATCATATTGGGGATAGATGGTAGATGCAGGCGTGATGGAGGATTTGTGGAAGCATGCTTGGGGATATAGGCACCCAAGATGGAGTTAGGAGATGGGGGACATGAGTCACTAGATGGGGGATTAGCAATGGTGGATGCCATTATGCATTGGGTTTCAACTTTTTTCTTGGTGATCCACATGGTTTTGGATTTTCTTTTCATAGGCTTTTGCATTGTTTTGCATTCTTTGATTGGATTTTGCCTTTTTGGAGTATGTATTTTAGAATAGACATATGATTGCCTAGGATGTGGATTTTTAGCTTTATGCATTTTGAAGTTGGCATTTACATTGTTGTGGTAAGCTTTGGGAAGATGGTTAGGAGAAGCTTTCTGAGATGGAGAGGATATGAAAGAGCATGTAGTGGGATGATGATGGATGATGTGCCCTAATATGTGCCTTTGTTGATCTTGCATAGGAATGGATGGAATAGGATTTTTATGATGGCTAATAGGAGGATGGAGGATGGTAGATTTTGGGACATAAGGACCCAAAATGGATTTAGCGGATGAAGGGGGGATATGGTAGGTTGTTTTGGGTTGCAAAGATGGTGGAGGGGGGATGACATAAGATTTCTTGAAGGAGTGATGGGAGGCTGGCATGGTGGGCTTGGAGATAGGCTTGGTTTGGGGGTGTGGTGTACCAACACCTTTAGATGGTGAGCCTTTGGATACATATCCAAGACCATGAAATCCTAGATTTTTTTGTGCAATAATAGGCTCTCTGATTCCTTGCTCTTGTGTTCCTAAACCTTGACCTTGATAATGCCATCGGTTGAGCATTTGAACAAGCTGAGGAAACTTTTTGCTTGCAGAAAATGGTAGAAGTGATTTATTAGGTGTATTGCAATGGGGAGATACTGTTCTTAATTCTTCTGCTAAGAGAGGGACACCATGGATGAATGTAAGTGAACCAAGAGGGTAGATTATAGATGGTGGAATAGCTTGGATAGGTGGTAAGATGGAAGCATGGAGCGGGGGAGATGGAAGGATAGGATCTTGATGTAGCTGGTGGGATGACAAGATATCTTGTAGTGGAGGAGATATGGCTCGAGGTTTTGGAGATGGAGGAGATGGTGACTGCACTATGGATGGAAGACATGGTACGATGATATCTTCATTTATGCTTTGGGGGATGTCAAAATGCTTTTGGGCAGGATCTTGATAGGATTGGTTTGGAGTGGATGGTGCGATAGGAGGTGAAGGGATGGATTCTTCAAAGGCAGTGGATGGATAGATGGGAGATTCAGTAATGGAGATGGGTGAGTAGAAGATGGATGCATAAGGGTCATTACGAGAGATTTGGGAAATGCTTGGAGGTGATGTGGATAAGATTTGGAGGGATTTGACAGGTGGTGGGATTTTGATGCTTGTAGGAAGTGGAAGGATTTTAAGCAATTTGATGGATGGTATGGGGATGATAGCTATGGGAGATGGAGGTGATATTATAGATGGGGAAGCTTCATCACTGACTACTTCACATGGTTGGATTAGATGACATGGCTTATCAACTGTTGGAGGCAAATTTTCTTGTATTTCCTCTAGGATATTCCTTGGAGACTCGTGTGTCGAAGGTGGAGGTGGATTGACAGGAATAGCTAGTGTGATGGGGGTGGAAGATTGGAAGCTTGGTTGATGGAGTGATGGAGGGGAAGCTGGAATATCAGATGGCATGACTAGATAGTTTGGAATAACTCTTGGATTTTGGGGGATGCTTGGGGGAATGTTTCTAAGGCTTTCAATATACCCGTCATAGTCAACAAGATTTTCATCATCATTGGAATAGGAGGTGGCGGGAGCAAGGACAATGTGACCAAACACATCATGATAGGATTGGTACTTCATGCTTTGATGATGAGTTTGATGGGGATGGGGTCTTGCATATGGATGAACACGGAAGCTCATGGTTGGATTTGGATTAAGCACAGATTTTGGATTGGCTAATGAAAGATTTCCTAGGGAGAGTCAAAGCTGTATGACAGACCTAAGGAGGATTGGCTGGAGATTTTTGGCTTTCTTGTGAGTGGAAGACTTCAAGGGTATGCTATCAAAAAGTGAGAGTTTTTCTTTCCTATGTGTAGGATTTGTGGTGATTGTGTCAACTTAAGGATAGACTAGTGATCCTATGGCATGACACGAGATTGACCACTTGTGGATCCCAACCTTTAGCTCAAGGTGATGAGGGATACAAGTGACAAAGTTGGATTACCCTAGACAATGCTCTATCAAAGGGATAACCTTGGTGAGATTGGTTGATTGGATAGCAAAATCTAGCAAAGTGACAACAACTCTTTAAAGGCGTGGGTGATTTTGGATTGGGTTGCTAGCTGGCTGGGGGGATGATTTGGATGGACTTTGGATTTGGGATTGTTCTAAGGCAAATAACTAGATAGATTTGGTTGCATCAAGGGAGCTTGGATGATTTTCTGATAAGGCAGTGACTACGCTAAGTATGCCTTGAGCTGGGAGATTTTGACCAAAATTGGAAAACATTCATTCAAAAGCTATGAACAAACAAGAAGACAAAAGTTTTCAGCAAGCACGTCAAACACACCAACATCCTAGGAAGCTTTCTACAAGGATGAAATTTGGTTTAGCTAGGGAGTCCTTGATATACGCAAGGTACATGAGGCCCAAATCCGTAAATGAAACCAAACAGATGTCACACAGCCGAGAGGAGCGGTAACCCACTTCTCCTCTTTCACTTCTCAAGGGTATAAAGTTCCTTGAGGCTTAGCCTGAGTGACAAAATTTTGATCCCAAGAGAGGTGTCTTTGGATTCACCTCCCGATCTTTATACTCCGCCAGAACGCTGGAGTTGAGGTCGTCCCAAGGGGTGATGAAATCCCCAAGCAGGCCTCCTAAAAAGTGTAAAACAAGACCACATACATGATCTTGGGCTTTAAAAGACACACATTCATTCCAATTGATGATTTAAATTTTGTAAGCTATGATTGAAGACACTTGTGATTATGGCATACAATGTTCATTTCAATTTGACAGAATCATCAGCATAATGAAAGTCAAGAGATCGTCAACATAAGAAATGCGAGCATCATTGAAAATGCATCCAAACCATGCAATGTTCATTGATTGTTAGGCATTCAAGATTGAGATTTTGTGTGTTGTTTTAAGAACTTTGAAGTGCTTTGTTTTAACCTTAGATCATTCAAAATTGTTTTTGGACTCAAAAGTGAAAATGACTCTTTGGACTTTGCTTTTCATTCAAGATGTTATGTTCTAGTTTGCATGCTTTAAGCCCAAAAATGATATTCCTAGATTATTTTGATGCATGGAAAACCTAAGAAACATGCAAGATTTTGCAACAAGACATTTGTTTGGAACAAATAACAAAGCTTTTTAGGACAATTTTGGCAACCATTTAGGACTCTTAGTTTTCATGAGATTTTTAAAAGAACTTTAACATATTTGCAAATGAGGTTCATTTTATCTTTGATTGATGCTTTGATTTTGATTTTGATTTTAGTGTGCACTTAGTGTTGATTTTGAACCTTTTGAAATGGAAACTTGAAGTTCTTTTTAAATTCCCAAAAATGAAGTGTTCCTAACTTTGCATGAATGCATCTAAAACCTTGATGTTGCAAGAATGCAAATGATTAGATTGGTTTAGTTTCACTTGTTAAAAGATTTTTTCTTTTTTGCAATTTTTTAATTTTTTTAATGGATTTAAGTATGATTTGGGGGTTCATTTTAAGCACTAAAAAGAAGTATGTATGATTTTGCTTCTTTAAAAAAAATGGCCAAGATCTCCCACAAGAAGAAGAAGAAGAAGTAGATGGAATAAGAAGAATATAGACAAGAAGAGGAAGAAGAATTCCAAGTGCTTTGTCCACCTATAAGCTTGAAAAATCTGCAAATACTATGAGATAGACTATGAGTTCCTTTGTCTTCTTCATGCTCATGTGGACCTACAAAACCAATTTATACAATCCTACCAATCACAAAAACAAGCAAAATTAGCCAAAATCAGCAAATGACATACAAAACTTGACTAAAAAAGCTAATGAAGATGACCCATGTGAGGTCCCACCGGACGTGCCAAAATGTATATGAGCAATGTTAGTATGCTATTAGAAACCAAATTTAAATAAAGCTTCTACAAACTAAAAAAAATTCATAAACTTCAAGATAGACTAAGATGAGCTCTCAATTGAGAATATGAGCCATTAATGGGCTCTCTCAATGAGAAGCTCTCTTGTTGAGTAGCTTTGTCTAAATAGATAGGATGTATGCTCAATATACTTCCAAAGGCTTCAATGGATGATTGTGGATTTTTGGTGTGGATAGATGGCTTTAGTATGGATTTGGCTCTCAAAATAGCATTGTAACTTTACTTCATGGATTGTGTTATTTTGCAAAGGGGAAGGATCCAATTTATAGGCAAGAGGCTTGAGGGATTGAGGGCTAAGATGCAAGGATGGGAAAAATCTTATGGAGGGCTCAGATTGCATGAGAGGAGAGCACATGGATTGTCCTTCCTTATAGCTAAGCAAGGAGTGACACATGTCACATGGTGAGAGGATGGAGGAAATGGGAAGGATGAGTCAACAAAGGAGGCTCAAGGGATAAAATCTTCATAAAGACCCTCATAATGACTTGTAAGAGCAATAAAAGGGCTTGTAAGAGTCATTTATGACCTAGTGGACTTCATAAAGTTTTATGGTTGAGATATTTTGAGAGTGATGAGAGCAATTTTGACTTGGACTTGATTAAGAAGGTTTTAAGCTTGTTTAGGTTTGTGCAAATGATTAGAGGATGGATTAGGATGGTTTAGGATTAGCTTAGGGATAGGCAAGTGGATGGCATTTAATGAGGGTGGGTGAAGGAGGAGATATTTGTTAACTTTGGCTTGGGTTAGTAAGTCTTAACCCATGTTTAGGGAATGTGACAAGGTTAGGAGGGGATTAGGATTAGGTTTAAAGACATCTTCTAGAAGAGTCTAGACTTTGAATGAGGATAAATACTTTCTAGAATAGTCTAGAATTTCCTAAGATGAGGATGAAGACTTTCTAGAAGAGTCTAGAACTTCTTAGGATGAGGATAAATTAGATTTTTAAGAAATAAATAAAGTTTTATTTATTTCAAGGGTTTGGGTTGAGGAGATATTTATTAAAACTTTTTTAATAAACATGAGGATTAATATTTAATCTTAATTAAATATTTTGAGTTGGGATTAGGGGTAGGAAATGATGGGTTTAGCCTTTAATTGAAATTAAAGAAGGATTAGAAGATTTTGGAAGAGGTTATTGGTCATAAGGAAATTGGCCAAATTTTGGGCAAAAAATAAATTTTTAATTTATTTTAAGATTTTTGGTTAATTTATTAATTAAATAATTAATAAATAAGGAAATAATGTTTAAATAAGATTTAAACATTTTTGGGAGGGATTCCTTAATTAAATATTTTTAATTAAGATAAAGGGATTTAATGGCATAAAAATTAATTAATTAATTAATTAATTAATTAATTAATAAATGATGATGTCATCAGAACTTTTTCAGAAAATAAAAATACTTTATTTTCTAAAGGTTTTTAGGTGTCTACAGAAAGAAGAGGAAGGGGGTCAAAAAAGATTTAAAGCTAGGTTAGTTGTAAAAGGATTTGCACAGAAAAAGGAAATTAATTTTGATTAGATATTTTCTCCTATTGTTAAAATGACTTCTATTCATACTATTTTAAGTCTTGTGGCTATTGAAGATTTGAATCTAGAGCATATAGATGTTAAAACAACCTTCTTTCATGGTGATTTGGATGAAGAGGTATATATGGCTCATCCATAGGGATTTGCAGTCAAAGGTAAGGAGATTTTAGTGTGCAAATTGAAGAAAAGTTTATATGGCTTGAAGTAAGAACCTCAACAATGGTATCTAAAATTTAATAGTTTTATGAATGAGCATGGTTACAATAGGTGTCATTTAGATCATTGTGTTTACTTTAAGAGGTTGGATGATGATAGCTACATTATTTTATATTTATATGTTGATGATATGCTTGTAGTTGGGTCTAACATGGATCACATTAAGGGGTTGAAAAGCCAATTAGCACATGCATTTTCTATGAAGGATTTGGGGGCAGTAAAACAAATCTTTGGTATGAAGATTTTTAGAGATAGGAAGAACAGAACATTGATGCTATCTCAAGCTTATTATGTGGAGAAGGTGTTGCAACATTTCTCTATGGAGAATGCTAAAGCTGTCAACACACCTTTACTTGGTCATTTGAAGTTGACTAAGGAGATGTGTCCTAAGACACAAGAAGAGGAGGATAATATGTCCAAGGTACCCTATAATTCAGCTATAGGAAGCTTGATGTATGCTATGGTATGTACTAGGCCAGATATTGCACATGTAGTGGGAGTTGTTAGCAGTTATATGAGTCATCTAGAAATCGAGCATTGGAATGCAATCAAATGGATTCTCATATATTTGAGAGGAACATCTAATAAGTGCTTACACTTTGGGGTCTCTACTACTAATTTATAGGGCTATGTTGACTTGAATTTGGTAGGGGATATTGATACTAGGTAGAGTACTACAAGTTATGTCTATATTGTTGGTGGAGCAACCGTGATTTGGGTTTCTTGGTTATAGAAGGTTAATGTTTTATCTAGTACAGAGGTAGAGTATGTTGCTACTATAGAGGTAGCCAAGGAGATGATATGGCTTTAATTCTTCTTGGAAGAATTGGGACACCCTCAGAGGGATAATTATTTGTTTATAGATAGTCAAAGTGCCATTCATCTTGCAAAGAATTCAGCTCTGCATTCTAAGACCAAACACATACAGTTGTGGTACCATTTCATTTGGTTAGTCTTGGAGGATGGATAGTCAAAGCTAGAGAAGATACATACAAATGAAAATCCAATAGATATGTTGACAAAGGTAGTAACAAGGGAGAAGTTGAACTCCTCTTTCGCTTTAATTGGTCTTCTAGACTAACCATGAATCAAAGAATAGCAGAGTCTAGGGTGATTTGATTTAGTGGGAGCCCCATGTGGTAGCGGTATAGCTATAGGATTAGTCTCCAAGTGGGAGATTTTTGTTTAGTGTGGAGCCTGATTAGTCCCCAAGTGAGAGATTATTAGATTGTGGTAACTAATCAGGAAAGCACTTTAAATACTTCATAAATATTTTTTAAAAAAAATTGGGCCATGGCTGACGTTGTAGCCGACATATGGCTGACTTATGGCTGACATGTTGTAGCCCTAAAATGGCATAAAATACTTGTATAAAAGGGCTCAGGGTTAGGTATTTTTATTATTTTGTGATGAAAAATTGGCTCTTATGGTAGTACTGAGCTATAAGGGATTATAGATTGTAATCAAGTTGTAATCACTGGATCATAATAATATTAGACTTTTTGTATGGTGGATGTAGCCTAGAGATTGGGTGAACCCCATTAAATCTTGGTGCCTTGTGTTCTTTTCTATGTGATCTATTATATTTTTTTATTAGTTATATTTGCATTCAATTGTTATTTTTGTTTGTGGTTTAATCTTAACAAAAATGGTATAGTAGAAAGAAGGAATAGATCCATCATGGATTGTGCAAGAACCTTGATGATAGAAAAAAATTTTGCAATCATATACTAGAAGGAAGCAATCAGTACTGTAGTGCATACCTTGAACAAAGTACAACTAAAGAAAGACTAAAATCAAACTACTTATGAATTATGGTATGACTACAAACCTAATGTAAGTTACTTTAAAGTATTTGGTAGCAAAAATTTTATATCCCAAAAGAGACTAGAAAAGGAAAATTTGATGTCAAAGCTTATGAAGTCATATTCCTAGGATATTCTACCATAAGTAAAGCATAAAAATGTTTGAATTTGTCTACTCATAAGATCATAGAAAGTGCATGTGAGAATTGATGAGTTTTCAGAAAAGAGTGAAGAAGAGAGTAACAAAGAACCTAAAGATTACAAAAAATTTATGTACTTTGAACTTGATACATTTCCTAATCTAATTGCAAGTCAGTAGACTTCACCTCTCAAGTCCCCAAAATATCCATAAGCACCCAAGTTGCATCCAATGTAACTAGATTAATATTCTGAAGGACTTGAGTCACAGTCAGAGGCTACCAAGTTGAAACCAATGAAAATTGAGTCTAAAGGACCTGAGTCACAGACACTGGGACCCAATCATGATGCAAAAGATCATGGTGAGACAAGTGGAACAAGCTCTAAATCCAAAGTAGCTATGTTTGAGAGATATGTTAGAAGGCACCATGCACCTAATGAGATCATTATAAACAAGTCAAATGGCACAATGACAATGAAAAAATTGAAAGGTACATACTTGCTTACTAAATTTGAACCTAGATCAGTTAAAGGTTCTTTGGATAATGAAAGCTAGATTGAAGTGATGAATGAAGATATAGAATAGATAGAAAGGAATAAGACTTGGACTCTTGTTCCTAGACCTAAGGATAAGAATGTAATTGGCACAAAGTGGGTTTTCAAAAATAAGCTGAATGAAGATGGAGAAGTTTTAAGAAACAAGGCAAGGTTAGTATGCAAAGGTTATTCTCAAGAAGAAGGTATTGATTATGGTGAAACTTTTTCTCCTATTGCAACTTTAGAAGGTGTTAGTACTTTACTTTCTTATGTTGCACATAAAGGATTTAAAGTTTATCAAATGGATGTGAAATTTGTATTCTTGAATGGAATTCTAGAAGAATAAGTTTACATAGAACAACCTAAAAGTTTTGTAGATCCTAGAAAAAAGGATATGGTTTGTAAACTACACAAATCATTCTATGGTCTGAAGAAAGCTTTGGGTGTGCAATTCAATTTTAATTTTGCTTATTACTTAGAGCCTGATGGCCAAACAAAGAGGGTGAACAAGGTTTTGGTAGATATACTTAAAATTTATGTGATGGATAGGTAGGTGAAGTGGGAGGATTATTTATACCTTTTTGAGTTTGCATATAACAACAAGTATCATAGATCTCTTGGCATGTCACCTTTTCAGCCCTTGAAAGGTAGACTACATCATACCCCTTTGAGTTGGGATTATTTGGAGGACCGAGTACTTCTAGGTCTAGAGATGCTTCAAGATATGGAGTGATAGGTTGTTCGTATTAGAGAGCATTTGGTTACTACTCAAGATGAGGCAAAAGAAGTATACAGATGCCCATAGGTTGGATTATTACTTTTTTGTTGGTGATAGGGTGTTTTTGAGAGTTTTTTCTGAGGAAGAGCCCTATCCATTATGGGAAAGACTCTAAGTTGGCACCATGTTTTATCAGACCATTTGAGATCCTTGAGAGGATCGATCCTATTGCTTATCGACTACCATTGCCACCTAGCCTATCGTACATGTTAGAATTAGAATAACTTAGAGGGGGGGGGGGGGGGGTGAATTAGTTATCCAAGGTCCAATGTTGTCCAATACAACTTTTTCTTTAAATCCTTGATGACATATAACTGAAATTATCATGCATGCAATTAAACATTAAACAACCATGAAAAGTAAATATGCATCACCACATAACACTAAGAATTTTGGTGACCCAAAAACCCTCCAGGAATAAGAAGGTAAAATTGGGGTGGGAATGATACCCACAAAATAACTGCACAATTGGTTTCAACCACTTCAGATGATTTTCCCTATTAAAGGCCTACCTTGTTAAAGGCTTTACACACTATCAGATGTGACCTTGTTAATGGATTTCTACACCTTGTTATGAGTGTGCCTTGTTAGAGGACTTAAGAACATTCAACTTAGAATGTCACCCTATTAAAGGATTTATATAGAGTTGTTAGGCCCACCCAAGTCCATGGGATTTATAGTCACCTTCTCAAAAGAATCTTTATCCCTCTCCTAAGGATCTCCTATCCAACTCTTAAGGATCCCTTATCCTTCTCCTAAGGATCTCCTATCCTTCTCCTGGGGAACTTCTATCCTTTTCCTGAGGCTTATTCACCTAGCTATTAATCTAACCTAGCAATGTAGGATTTCAATATCTAATACAATGGTAAGAGAGTATTAGAAGGGTTTTGACTTGATAAAGATTGCAACTTCAACGTTGCAGATTTCATATCACTCTTTAGTCCTTTTCTTTTCTTGGCTTTACTCCATTGTAGTGCTAACAACTTGTTCACCCTTTAAGATCTGTCTCCTTGAGTTTTTCCACTTGTTATGCCAATGCACTCCATGATCACTTGATCAACTCAAAGTCTTGATGCTTTGTACTTACTCCTCACTATGTCTTCCTTCACATTAGCCTTCTCTTGGCTTTGACCACACTTGTGACCAACTCCCTCTCTCTTTTGCACACACTTGATCTTTGACCTGTAACTCCTTATAAAGAAGTTATGTTCTTCATTTCCAACTCAAATCTCAATTTGATGTGAGAAAATGACATATTTTTCCCTCCAAGTTGTTTCTTCTAAAAACTTCATGATAAATCCATTAGCATTCACCTTGAATTAGTTTGCATGGTTTACATAAAATTCTGTGACATCTACTCATCATCCTTATCATCCAACTAATTCACAAAATTTGATGTAACAAAATTATCGTTGTTGATCTGGCAAATCTTTGACTTAACAAATAATGCAACAACTCAACATCATTAGTTTACTGATGCTCAACTCCTTCTGTGTTACTCAGATTCTGTTGTTATTTTACTGGTGCTTGGCACCTATATCATTTTTGGTTTTCTCAGCACTTGAAGACTTACTTAGCATCCATTACCTTTTTCTAATGGTTGGCACCTAAAGTCACTCAACACTTGATCTTCACTCAGCACCTAAAGACTACTCAACACCTGAAGATCACTCTGCACACACTAAAGTTGAATTTGCTCGGCACTAACTAGCTAGCTTGACTTTCTCAAATGAACTTAGTTAGGTTTTACAAATGAGTTAGTTAAACCTTACATCTTTGATGTTTCTTAGTGTGTCCATCCTCTTAGACTATGTCATCAATACACTACATCATCAATGGCTTAGTTGATCCTTACACTTTATTACAACATCATAACTTCAACCTTTCTCTAGGTACTCTAGTTACATTTTATTGATTGCCACCTCCTTGACAATCAACCAATTGATAGTATTTGGATCACTTAAGCAATTTTCATTCCTACAATTAGCAAGTTTGACATAAATGATAAAAAAATGATTGAAAACATTTTTTACCAGTTCCATTATTCTTCATTCATGATCTTTTCAATCATTTCCAAAAATCTTCCTCTTTGACACTGATGGAAAACCAAACTAATCAATTGATTGAGTTGATCAACTTAGTTACCACCAAAATTACATATGTTTTCTATTTGGTATATAACTCCCTCTTTTGTTGATACAAACTAAATCCTTTGTTCTGCTTCTCCCTCTGGACTACTGCATCCTTACTCTGTATTCCTGATCCTTCATAGCTGCTTGCTAATTCTTATCTCTTCTGAATCTCCCTCTATCATCTCTCCTATCATATACTTATACATATCCCTCTTAACTTTCATTGATCTTTCATTGATCAATTTCTCATATCTCGCTCTTTGACATAAATGCCAAAGATGTAGCATCTTCAACATGCTAAATATAAGCTTTGCATCTTCATGTTTTCTCCCTCTATCACCATGCTTGTGACTGATTTGGAATTTTTTTTCCTATTTTCATCTATTGCATCATTCTTTTGATATTTCAATGATCTACTCCTATTGATGCAGGGTAGCCTCTTTGTTGCTCTAGACTGCTTGAGTTAGGGGCATTACCCCCAACTTGTCTCTAAGATATTCATAAGGATCCTTGGGAAATGGTTTGGTGAAGATATCTACAATTTGTTCCTTTGTGTGAATGTACTCCATCTTCACTTGTTTGTCTTCCACCAATTCTCTAACATAGTGATACTTGATTGCAATATGCTTGGTTTTTGCATGCATTACTGGATTCTTGGATATGTTTATAGCACTTGTATTATCACAATACAGTATCACAAGTTTGGTTACTTCTTCCTTCATTCCTTTCAATAGATGTTTAAGCCACACAATGTTTGTGCAATTGACTGTTGCTGCCACATATTCTACTTCTATAGGGGACTGAGATGTGTATGTTTGTTTCTTGCTAGTCCAGGTAACTAGCCTTTTACCTAAGAATAATGCTCCTCCACTTGTGTTTTTCCTATCATCAATTTTGTCTCCCCAATTTGCATCTGTGTATGCATTGAGCTCAAACATCTCATTCTTTTTGTAGTGGAGGCCAAAATCATCAGTTCCTTTGAGATACCTCATTATCCTTTTTACTACCATGAGATGATTTTCTCTAGGATTAGCAAAGAATCTAACCACTAGTCCAACTGCTCATGCTATGTATGGTATGCTATGTACAACATATTGTAGCTTTTCAATCATGGATCTGAACATTTTTTGATTGACTTCAGCTGATTCATCATTTTTGGATAGCTTATGTCCTATTGTCATTGGTGTGCTAATAGGTTTAGAGTCTTGTAGTCCAAACTTCTTGAGTATCTCCTTGATACATTTTGATTGTGTCACAAATATGCCATGTTTTAGGTAATGTACTTGCAATCCTAAAAAGAACTTGATTTCTCCAAACATAGACATCTCAAACTTATGTTTCATTTTGTCAATGAAATTTTTGCAAAGTGCTTCCTTTCCTCCAAAAACTACATCATCCACAAAGATTTTAGATACAAGGATATCCTTATCTTCTTCTAGTTTGGTGTACATGTTGCTATTATTATCAGTTCTTTCAAATTCTATTTGCACCAGATACTTGTGAAGTCTCTCATACCAAGCTCTAGGGGCTTGCTTTAATCCATATAGAGCCTTATGCAATCTGCATACTTTCTTTTTGTTATTTTCATCAACAAAACCTTTTAGTTGCTCTATGTAGACTTCTTCTTCAAGTATACCATTCAGAAATGCTAACTTAACATCCATTTGATAGACTTTAAATCCTTTGAAGGCTGCATATGCCAGTAAGGTCTTTACTCCTTCCATTCTAGCAACTGGAGCAAAATTTTCTCCATAGTCTAGTCCTTCTTCTTGTGCATATCCTTTGCAGACTAATCTTGACTTGTACCTTGTGATTTCACCATTTTCATCTAACTTATTTCTAAACACCCACTTGGTTCCAATCACATTCTTGTTAGTTGGTCTTGAGACTAAGGTCCATGTCTTGTTCTTTTCAATTTGTTCTATTTCTTCTTTCATAGCATTGTACTAGTCATCATCTTTTATGGCTTCACTTTCTATTTTTGGTTCCATTTTAGTGAGCAGACATGTCTCACTTTTGAGTCTATTCCTTGTCATTGGTCCTACCTCTTTATTTCCAATAATTTGATTTGTAGGATGATGTCTTCTCACATACTTTGCTAATACTAGTTCTTTCCTTGTTTGCATATTGTCTCTTTTAGAATCTGAATCTTCATGTATATTTTCATTAGATATTTCTTCATTTTCTTCATGTTGATAGTTCTTAGAATTTGAATTAACATTCTCTGCATTCTGTAGATCAGCTTCTAAATGTGTCTACTGCTCGGCATTCACTATCTGTGACTTGGCAGATACTGGATTTTGTTGCTGATTGTCATTCTGAGTTGCAACTTTTCCATTATTAGGCATGCCTTCATAAAAGTATACAAAGGTATTATATTCTTCTACTTTCTTGGTGTCCTCAATACTTTGAACTTCTGCAAGCTCATCAAATTTCACATTTGTGCTTTCTACTACTTTGTTAGTGTTAACATTCAAGCACTTATAAGCTTTGCTTCTAGTAGAATAACCAAGAAATGTGCCTTCCTCACTCTTTGCATCAAACTTTCCATTTCTAGACTCTTTATATAAATAGAATTTGCATCCAAATATTTTGAAATGTTTTACATTAGAAGAATGCCATACCATAATTCAAAAGGTGTTGCATTTGTACCTTTCTTGACTTGAACTCTATTGAGTGTGTAGGCTGCAGTACTTATAGCTTCTCTCTAGTACTTGAGTGCAACATTTTTCTCCATCATTAAGGTCCTAGCACAGTCAATAACTGATCTATTCCTTCTCTCTACTATACCATTCTAAGGTGGAGTCCTAGGCATTGATGTCTACCTTTTGATTCCTCTTACATTGCAGAACTTTTCAAATTCTCTTGATGTGAATTCACCTCCTCTATCAAATCTAAGACATTTTAGGCTCTTCCCAGTCCTTTTCTCTCCTTTGGCCAAGTACCATTTGAAAATTTGAAATGCATCTAATTTTAGTTTCAAGAACATGACTATCATCATCCTTGAATAGTCATCTACAAATAGAATTATGTATCTGTCACCTTTGTAGCTTTGGACTTCAATAGGACCACACAAGTTAGTATGAACTAGCTCTAATACTTCATTAGAAGTATAAGCCTTGCTTTTGAAAGTTGACTTGATCATCTTCCCTAGTTGGCATTGTTTGCACATGGTGTTATCAGGTTTCTTCAACTTTTGTAGACCTCTGACTTTCTTCATTTTGTTGATACTTATCAGATTGTCAAAATTTACATGACATAGCCTCTTGTGCCATAACCATACATCATCAGTTTGAACAATGAGACAAGAAGCATCTTCCATGTCTAGCTAGAACAAATTACTCCTAGTCTGGTCACCTTTTCCTATTAGACTTCCTTGAGAATCATAGATCTTGGAAATTCAATTTCCAAATTCATCCTTGTATCCTATGTTGCCTTACTGTGAGACACTTAACATGTTATAATTTAGGCCTTCAACATAGTATGCATTATCACATGATATCCTTTTAGTAAGCTTGATACTACCTTTCCCTTTGATCTGACATGGTGCATTGTTACCAAATCTAATACTATTTCCTTCATATTGAGTAAAGGTAATGAACTTACTTTTATCTCTATTCATGTGATGAGAGAATCTATTGTCTATGATCCATTTGTCATTCTTGTTCATGTAGGTTACCAGGGCAGTTTCTTCATCTTCATCTAATTCATCTTTCATAGCCACATAGACTACTTCATCATCATTCTCGTCGGAGTCTTCTTCAACAATGTAGCATCCTTTTCCTTTACCTTTGTAGTCCTTATTGTCCTCCTTTTTGCTCTTGAAGTTGCCTCCATCCATGTAATTTTTCTTTTGTGTGCATCTAGCTACAATGTGACCTTCTTCATTATAATTGAAACAAATGATTGGTAGCTTACCTTTGAATTTACATCTTCCTTTGTGAAATCTTCTTGCTAGTAATGCCTCCAATTGATCTACATCATCTTCATCAGTGCTACTATCACTAGATACATACTTTCCTTTTCCACTCTTCTTCTTTGTTCGCACCTCCTCATTTTCTTTTATTTTCATCTTGGCCTTAAATGCAAATTCAAAGTTTTCTGGCTTGTAGTTGTCAAAGTTGGATTGTTCAAAGGTAGTGAGTATTCCAATTATCCCTTCAAATGACAATGCATTTCTTGGTACACACCTTAGCTCTTGGATGGCTAATACTCTTATAGCATAGATGAGAAGCAAAATTCTCAAGTATTTGCTACATAATATTTCTTCTGCTAACTATCCTCCTAGGCATCTTATGGCACTTACTACTTCTTTCATCCTTGCACCGTATTGAGCAACATTCTCTCCTTCTTCCATTTTCATATTATCAAACTTTCCTCTTAGGCTCTCCCTTTTGGCTCTCTTGACATTATCATCTCCTCCATAGATTCTTGATAATGTTTCCCACATCTGATGTGTAGTACCACATCCTTTGACGTCATTATACTCAACATAACTTAGTGTTGAAGTAATATCTAGCATTGCTTGATTGTGCTCCTTCTTCTTGTCATGTCATCTATAGTGAGAGGTCTTGTAGGGTCTACATGATCAACTGTGATTGAGGTCCATGCATAATCACCTATTGAGTGCAACTTCATCAGACTTTGCCATGCAACAAAGTTGTCTTTGTTTAGCTTGGGAACTTCTCTCTTGGACATCTTGATCTTTTTGCTACTAGTACCTTGAAACAAATCAATAGTGTGCTCTGATACCAATTGTTAGAATTATTTTTAGAATAATTGAGAGGGGGGGTGAATCAGTTATACAAGGTTCAATGTTGTCCAATACAACTTTTTCTTTAAATTGTTGATGACATATAACTGAAATTATCATGCATGCAATTAAACATTAAACAACCATGAAAAGTAAACATGCATCACCACATAACACTAAGGATTTTGGTGACCCAAAAACCCTTTAGGAATAATAAGGTAAAATTGAGGTGGGGATGATACCCACAAAATAACTGTGCAATTGATTTCAACCACTTCAGATGGTTTGCCATGTTAAAGGCCTACCCTGTTAAAGGCTTTACACGCTGTCAGATGTGACCCTGTTAAAGGATTTCTACACCCTGTTAGGAGTGTGCCTTGTTAGAGGACTTAAGAACATTCAACTTAGAATGTCACCCTTTTAAAGGATTTACATAGAGCTGTTAGGCCCACCCAATTCCATGGGATTTACAGTCACCTTCTCAAAAGAATCTTTATCCCTCTCCTAAGGATCTCCTATCCTTCTCCTGAGGATCTCTTATCCTTCTCTTGAGGATCTTCTATCCTTTTCCTAAGGATTATTCATCTAGCTATTAAGCTAACCTAGCAATGTAGGATTTCAATAGCTAATACAATGGTAAGAGAGTATTAGAAGGGTTTTGACCTAATAAAGATTGCAACTTCAACCTTGAAGATTTTAGATCGCTCTTTAGTCCTTTTCTTTGCTTGACTTTTCTCCCTTGCAGTGCTGATAGCTTTTTCACCCTTCAAGATCTATCTCCTTGAGTTCTTCCACTCGTTATTCCAATGCACTCCATGATCACTTGATCAACTCAGAGTCTTGATGCTCTGTACTTACTCCTCACTATGGCCTCCTTCACATTAGCCTTCTCTTGGCTTTAGCCACACTTGTGACCAACTCCCTCTCTCTTTAGCACACACTTGATCTCTAACCTATAACTCCTTATAAAGAAGTTATGTTCTTCATTTCCTGCTCAAATCTCAATTTGACCTAAGAAAATGATATTGTTTTCCCTCCAAGTTGTTTGTTCTAGAAACTTCATGATAAATCCATTAACATTTTCCTTGAATTGGTTTGCATGGTTTACATAAAATTTTGTGACATCTACTCATCATGCTTATCATCCAACTAATTCACAAAATTTGATGTAACAAACTTATCACTGCTGATCTAGCAAATCTTTGACGTAACAAATAATGCAGCAACTTAGCATCATTGGTTTACTGATGCTTGGCTACTTCTGTGTTACTCAGCTTCTATTGTTATTTTACTGGTGCTCAACACCTATAGCATTTCTACTTTTCTTAGCACTTGAATACTTACTCGGCATCCATTACCTTTTTCTAATGCTTGACACCTAAAGTCACTTGGCACTTGATCTTCACTCGACACCTAAAGACTACTCGGTACCTGAAGATCACTCAGCACACACTAAAGTTGAACTTACTCGACTTCAACTAAGAATTTGCTCGACACTAACTAGCTAGCTTGACTTTCTCAAATGAATTTAGTTAGGTTTTACAAATGACTTAGTTAAACCTTACATCTTTGATGTGCCTCAGTGTGTCCATCCTCTTAGAGTATGTCATCAATACACTATTTTATCAATGGCTTAGTTGATCCTTATACTTCATTACAACATCATAACTTCAACCTTTCTCTAGGTACTCTAGTTATATTTTATTGATTGCCACCTCCTTGACAATGAACCAATTGATAGTATTTGGATCACTTAAGCAATTGTCATTCCTGCAAGTAGCAAGTTTGACATCAATGACAAAACAATGATTGAAAACATTCTTTACCAATTCCATTATTCTTCATTCATGATTTTTTCAATCATTTCCAACAGTACATCCATGATGTTTTCCATGTTTCTATTTTGAGACAATATGTTCTTGATTTGACCCATGTTCTTGATTATGATCCTTTGCAAGTGGAGGATGGGAAGCTTTCTTTAGATCCCATTCATATCCCTTAGCATTAAAGATTGATTTTGAGAGGTTGAGACATAAAGCAGGTAAGGGTCCAGTGGAACCCAAGCAATGAGACCTCTTCTAATTGGGAATATGCTACATGATTGAGAGGATTATAACCATATTTTTTTGTTGGCTTCTAGGAGTAAGCCTATGCCTAGTGGTGGAGGATGTAGTGCCTCTCATGTTTGCAGTTTGTACCTTGTTTTATTTTGATCTGAGAAATATTTGTTGCTCATATTTTGTTTACATTGAGATGACCTAAGGGTTAGATGTTATACCTTGATTTTCGTATCATTAATTTTAGACTACTATGTTGTTCAATTTATCATATTTGCATGATGATGCCATTTTGAGATGACAATATGTTTTGTGGTGATATCTGGTTGTCTAATCTGGTTATCTAATATTTGGACATATCTCTGATTATGTTATGTGATGGATTTAATGCTATGGTTATTTAATTCATTCATATTTCATTATGCTTTATGTGAACATGAGTTTTGTAAATGGATTATTTTAGTATAGTTGAATAAATAGTTAAATTAGTTATTTAATTCATTTATTGCTTCAGCTATGTTATTATATGCAATTGTACCTAATCATGTGTTTCAATGTGCTAGATTTATAGCCCTGGTAGTGGGACATGGAGTTAGTGATTCAATTTTTCATATTTTACCAATGTCATCCTTATATGGTTAATGTAAGTTTAAATGTTAAATTAAACCTTCTTGTGATTTGATAAATCTAGACTCATTTGCATTATGTAAATAGACTAGTGAATGTGTCTATGTATTTAGAGTTTTTCATTGTTGTGAGGTTGTTAAGGGCTTCTGTGATTTTGGTTTAAGGGTTTTTGGGCTTTATTTTAATTTCTAGAAACTTTTCCATAGAAGAATTCCAATTACTTGGAATAGCCTATTTTCATTTGAGTTGATTCAAGGTCTAACTAGTTTAGCTAGTTATTCACCCTAATTAATTATTCATTTGAAAAGTGAATATGTATTGAAAGAGGAAATTAATTCCCCACTTCTCACTTTTGGAAATTAAAAATTTGAGAGCTTTTTCCAAAATCCTCTTCTGGAGGATTGCATTTATATTTGTTGTGAGAGCTATAGGTGTGGGATCTTCACAAGATCAGTCTCATTGGATCCAACTTGGGGAGACTTTTCTTTGTTGTGACTTTTGGCAACTTTCATGGGATATTTATTTTATCTGGCTATTTTTTGTTTTAGCCCTTTTGGTTGTTAGGTACGACTCTCTCATTTTTGTATTTTGACTCCATTTCTACTTCTATTTCTAGTAGCTATATGTTAGGGGGCCGAGAAATAGTGTTCCCCTCCATTTATGTTTTGTACTTTTACCCAATTGGATGGGTATGAATATTTTCCCTATTTTTGGGAGGAAGGTCTAGAGTTTTGCACCATTATGCTAGCCATTTTTGCATACAGTGTCCAAACCTAATTTTTATTGAATTTTCATGGCTTTTGTGTCCAAAGACCAAATCTTTTTTATTTATTTTAAGTTTTCCAATTTTGGGATCTTTAGCTTGATTTACATGCCACCTAGTTTTATCATGTTTTCTTGGCATGATATTGGTCATGGACCTGGATCATCTATTAAGATGTCAGTGAGATGATTGTTACACTTTTATGTTGCATTGGGATGCATGCTAAATTCATTCTCCTAAGCTGTTATTCAGTTGAGTGTCTTATTGCTTGTGTTCTTATCCAACCCTTGTGTTATGGTCTTCATGGTGATGGTGCACAACACACAAGCACATACACATGCATTCCTCAGGTGACTTGTGAGGATTGATCTCCTAGTTGTATTATGGTTGAGTTATGTTCATGTTGGGTTAGGTTGGGAATATTCATTCCTATGGGTACTCATCATTGTAATGAGCATGGGTATGTACGGTAGCATGGAGGAGCTTCTCTCACAACATTGGTGACTATTTCTTGAGGCTTGACATAAAGAAGTTGTAATTAAGTGATAACTAAATAAATGGACTAGGTAATAAAAGAAAGATAATAAAATTTAAATGATCACCCGATTAAGTTTGAGGACACTTGTTATGTGAGCACCTAATTAAGATTGAGGACACAAGATTGTGCACCTTCGTTAGGAAGTTAATACTACTAGGACTATACACCTTCCATTGGGAAGTTGATGCTACCACAACTAGCTTGGGCTACTTGATGCCAAGTTACTTACCCTCTAGTGAGCCCCTATATAGTGACCCATATAGTGTCTAAATAGGGCCTAATCCACTTGCATTATCTCATGATCTTGGTTGTAGTCCTCTTTACTATCTAGCATGAGTGTTAGCCATGGACGTTTTCTTTATGCATGTTTGTGGTTGGATCATTATCTCCATTAGTATAGCTAGAGTGAACCTATGGGTTTCATGTGGTTGGGAGGTACAACTACCTATACCATTTTTGGGGACCAATGTATAGAGATGGTCTCTGGTTCTAGTGCACTATTTTCTTGATGCCTTCACTTGATACTTCAAGTTTTAGAGTATGCTTTCTTTGGAATGCTTGGATACCATGTTTTAGATGATTTTAGTTTATTTGATGCATTCCCTTATTAAGATGTTTAGCATATAATTAGATGATGTGATTTTCTTAGTTGGATATCTATTGCTGATTGGATTAGCATGTTAGATTTCATGTTCTTATGATATTATACTTTATTAGTGATGTCATTATAAGACAACTCCAACTATCTAATTGGTAGTTTGGGATGCCATGCAAGGGGGATGGATAGGGCCTTTAAGGTCTAATGATGCTATTATGGTTGGGACAAATGATACACTTAGTTTTGTTCTTTCAGTACATTGCAATATTTCTTTCAGTTCATTTCCTTCACTACTATGTTTAGATAGTTACATGTAGTTCCCATCTTTCCGTTAATATGTTTGAGTGTCTATGAGTCAATTTGTGGACCTGGTACTCTCTGGCGTGGAGGAACTTACTTTTCTATCTTTTATCCCTAGTTTTTCTAGTTTTTTTTTATGGTTCCTCGCATAAGATTTTACTTCCTCTCAAGAGAGTGTGGAAGTTTCACATGGTTCTTTGCATTTCTTCATGTGGCTTATTGAAATTCTTTGCATGAACCTTAACACTAGTGCAATGCATTTTGGCTATTTGACCTAGTACTTCCTCACACAAAATGGTGTTTCCTCATGTGGTTTGGTGTACTTTCTTGTGTGAAGAGGTACTTTATTACATGAGACTATCAATTGTAACTTCTCTTGTGCAAAAAATAATGGAGAATTCCACTATTTTTTGGCAATTTAAGTACCCTTTAGGATTGCTATTGTTTCCATGCTTTGATAGATCAAATATTTTTTGTTTTGATGTCATCTTTGGTTTTCATCCTTTAGTTTGGTCATGTTAGTTTGGTAGTGGCATTTGGAGATCCATTGGTGTTTGAATGTTTGGTTAGTATTTTGTTATGATCTTCATGATCCTTGTATGTTGAATGTCATGTTTATCCATACTTGTAAAAATATTTTATTATCTTGGCTTATATTTATCCTTGTTCCAAGGATCTCTAGGTGGGGCATTACAATTAGTTTTCAAAGAAAAAATGATAAAATCAGTCTTTACATCAAAGAAGGACCAGACAAGAAGATTGTGTTGGTAGAAATCTTTGTGGATGATACACTATTTACTGGAAATGATGATTCATGCAAATATTTTTCAAAGGAAATGAGTAATGAATTTGAGATGTCCATGCTTGGAGAAATATAATTCTTTGTTGGATTGTAGATTCAATAGAAGAAAGATAATATCTGCATTACTCAATCTAAGTATATCAAGGAGATATTGAAGAAGTTTGGATTAAAAGATTCAAACTAGTTGGAACACCTATGTCTACTAGAAATAAGCTTTTCAAAAATGATGATTCCAAGGAGGTAGATTAGACCACATATAGATCAATGATTAGAAAACTACAGAATGTTGTACTTACTAGGCTTGATATTGCTCTTATAGTTGGTATGGTGGCAAGATTCTCAGCTAATCCCAAAGAAAATCATAAGATATCTAAAGGGTACTAAAGATTATTGATTATGGTACAAGAAATGAGGCAATTTATATTTGAAAGCCTTCATTGATGTTTATTGGAAGCACAAATGGATGAGTGTTCTTTCTTGGTAAAAGACTAGTGTCTTGGACAAGAAAAAAGAAGAATTGCATTTCTTAGTCTACAATAGAGGTAGAAAATGTTGTTGCAATAGTTAATTGATCCAATGTTGTTTGGTTAAAGAAAATATTGGCAAGTATGATATTAGAAATCAAGAATCCAATGGTTATGCTCTATGATAACAAAAGTGCAATTAATATATTAAAAAATCCTGTGATACATACCAAAACCAAGCACATTGCAATAAAATATCATTTTATAAGAGAATTGGTACAAAAAAAAGAGGTGAGGTTGGAATATGTGAATACTAAAGAACAAATTACAGACATATTCACCAAGCCATTACCTAAAGATACATTTTTGTATCTAAGAGCTAAGCTAGGGGTTATTTCCCTATCTAAACCTCACTAAATGAAGTTTAGTAATGCATCAACTAGAGCGTGTTGAAGATCAATCTAGTTGATGCAGTAATAAAAGGGAAAATTACATATGAATTTGTACAACAAGTATATTGATATTCACTAAATATTTTCTTTGGCATAAGATATCAAAGAGAGATAGTTTACTATAATATCACAACTTTCTAAAGAGGGAGAGTTCAGTCATACATTAGAAATTTTTTATGTCTATTAAGGAGAGTTTCCTGTCATATATCAAAAATATTCTTTTATATATGTTAGAGATATCAAAAAGGGAGAATGGACTTGGTTTGATATAAAAAAGGTAGAGTTTTCTATAAGAAGATGTTGAAAGTAGAGTTTTCTCATAGATGGAGAAAACTGAAGTCAGAGGGAGTTCGCACTGATAGAGGTAGTTCTCATGGATAAGAATCAAAATAAAGCTAAGGATATTATCCTTACTATTATTTTTCTCTAATATTTCATTTTATTATGACATATTGTGTTGTCATCAATTCCAAAGAGGGAGATTATTGAAAATAATTGGTTAATTATATATTGTCTTTGATGTAACATAAAATGTCATATCTTTTCTAGTCAGTGTATGTCGAGCTCACTCGAGAAATGAAGGCAGTTTCTTGTGTCTACTAAGCATTCTAGTGTTTTCCAAGTTTAGAAGACAATGTCTATTGAGTTCACTCTGATGTTAAAGAGAAGTTCATAGAAGTTGAGTTTTAAATCAAGCTCACTCAAGTAACAAAGGAAAGTTGGATGGAACTAGTGCTAACTATGCTCACTTGGTGACTAAAGGAAGTTTGTGAAGATGCAGTGTTAATTGAGTTTACTTGGTTAGCATAAGAAAATCATTTTAGTGTTAATGTTTACTAAGTAGGGTTGGATAACAAAGGATTTTCTTATTTTGGTATATTGAGTTTAATGGATTTGTTTGTTGGTTCTAATTGACTGAGGAGATGAATGTTAATTATTCTAAGTTGTATTCAAGCCGACTTAACAATGCATTAGGTATAAATATAAGGTCAAGTTGAGGATTGAAAGTAAGTGTGGAAGATAAGAAGATGCTTAGAAGAAGCAAATTGAAAGGATAGGAAGAATATCCTTCAGGAAATGAAAAGAAAGAATAACTTTAAGAAACCCCTCTTTAGAAAAATGTATAAAATTTTGGTGAATCAAACATTAATTCAGGGGAGAATAATTAATTTCTATTGGCAAAAAAAATTTTGAGTAGGAATTTTTTTAATTTTATTGGTAGTTTTTTTCAAATGTATTTAAATTCTATAGAATCTTGGCAAATCTTTCAGTATTGATGAAAATCATGGACATAAGTACACATAAATAGAAACTATGAATTTATTATTATTATATGGATTTTAATTGATTATAAAACTTGAAGGCTAAAATTATTCCACTTTTCTCATTATAGTTTCCCTCAAAATTATTGAATGGTGGTATGGATGCAACATACCTATTATTTATAATCATTAGAGGATCCTAAAGTGATGACCTAAATCCTATTTTGGGCCAAACTATTAAAAGAATATTGAGTAAATTAAAGAAAATTTCATAAATAAAGACACATGTTCTAAATCAAATCTATTTTGAGCCAAAATGAGAAAAGATAAGAAGTTTCATGGAAAGTATCTGGAATAGAGATGTATGCCAAATCTACATACTTAACCTATAACCTAACTTAATTTTTTACCAAATATTGGTTATATATGAAATTGATTAAGATAGGAATTTGAAATTGTAGGCAAACATATGAAATTTACTACATCGAAAAAATTGATTGGATTGGTGAAATCATTACTAAAATACAAATACTTCTATATTATTATTGGCAATTGGCACAAGCATGGGACCCAATTTTTATAGTGTAGGAAAGATGGCCATCCCAAAAGTGCAAAAAAAAAGCTAATTTTGGGGTCCCTGATGAGTGAGATTAGCCAATTGGAAAATATTAGCTACTAAAGTTATCCTTGATGCAAAGATACATTTGATCAGGAAGGATCAAGTATTCAAGCTAGAATTGAGATATGAAATCAAAATTTAGTTGCATTAGAAATCAATTCATATCATTGTTACTCTTTAATCATTATAGTAGTGAACTAAATGTCTTACTAGAGGTTGCTTAACAACTATTTGTAAATCCTCTAATAAGGTGGCATTTCTAGATTGAAGTGTCTAAAGACCTCTAACAAGGCCACTCCTAACAGGGTGATTAAATCCTCTAATAGGGTCACATCTAATAGTGTGTTTTGTAAACTTTAATAAGGTTGGATCCTAACAAGATTCACTTCAAAAGAGTGAAGATTAGTAACTAGTTGCAATTGGTGGTTTTTCTCAAATTGGGTTTCCACATTAAATTTTGGTTTCTCTTATATTCATGATATATCTTTAATGTGTATGCAACTAAGTTAGTTGAGGTTAATCACAAATAATATCTTAAGATCTGCATGTTTAGTATTTGTTGAGTAACAGTTGATATTATAGTGCTTGCCAAGTTACAACATATTGTTAGTGTTAACTGAGTGCCTCTATGTTAACTGAGTAACAATAGTTTTAGAGTTAATGTTTTGTATTTAAATCTAAGGGATCTAGTATCTATTTTTGTCATAACTGATTCACCACTCCCCTCTGAGTTACTCTTATATTTCAAACAAAGGAAGTCTACATTAAACAACTTGAATGATTTGAAGTTGAACAAGGTAATGATTTGGTTCGTAAATTACATAAAGCATTATATGGTTTGAAGAAAGTACTGAGAGCATGGTATGAAAAATTACATTCTTATTTAATCAAGATTGGATTTGGGAGAACTAGTGATAATAGTAATGTGTATTTGAAAACTATAAGTGAAGACAAAGTTTTGATTGATGATATGATCTTTGAAGGAAATGATTTTCTTAGTAAGTTTTTTTTGAAGGAATGAGGAAAGAATTTAAAATGTCTATAATTGGAGAAACAATGTTCTTCATTGGTTTACAAGTACAATAAATGCATAAACATATTTTCATAACTCAAGTTAAAAATATTAAGGAAATATTGGAAACTCATGGAACGGAAGACTCAATACTTGTCTATACATTCTATGATAATTGGTTGTAAATTATGAAAGGAAGATTATTCTAAGGAAGTGAATGAAATATTATATAGATCAATTATTGGAAAGCTACAATATGTGGTTCACAAAAGACCTATCTCATGCCCTAATTTCATGAGGCAAAACACAACACAATTTTTTTTTTGTTTTCTTTGAAAGATACGTTAATGTTTATTATTTAGTTGAATGACTTGGTGTACAATATGAAAGGGTTTACACTCCTATCAAGTTTTGGTTATACATTAATGTTACTTTGTTATAACTAAATGTGTAAGTTGCATTCTAAGATTATAGCTTATGATGAAGATTTGGACATTGCTCGACTATTTTGAATTTGTCGATCAGATAAGAAGATACATTATCTATACTTACTTGGAGTTGTTTAAGTTAGTTGATGAGTCAAAGATTGCTCCACTTAAGGTTTTTATTGCAAGCCCTTAATCTTCTGCACTCAAACTGAGACACTCTAATGTGCAAGTGAGATTCAAATTTTTTATTAATGTAGTTGTAGAAGTTTTAAAGATTGCAACTAGAAGATATTTTATCAATTAATCATTTTATTAATGTTAAGATTATGTTTATATTAATATTATTATTATAATTATTATTTTTAAATCACCTTTCCTTCTATTCTTAATATACGTCTTTTCTTTTAATTGTAAACATTATTATTATTTAGTATTAAACTTAAATTTACTATATTCACAATTAATGCTAATAATAATTAGATCAAATTATTGTTTGATCCTATACTTCCTTACACCAATCTCATATCATCATCAATTATGGCTAAAAATAATAATAACTAGACAATTATTTATCATAACAAGTTTAAAGTTGTGTAAACGAAAAGCTAAGGGGAGGCTTGGGATAAGAAGAATGAAAGACCTTAATAAAGCTCTTCTCACAAAAATTGGATGGAGAATGGCAGAAGGAAACATGAGATGGGGAAATGTTATGAAAGCTAAATATTTTTCTAGTACCTCCTTTCAGTGGAACCTATATAATAATGACCTCCCGGGAGGTTCAAAGATCTGGCAGAACATTGTTAGAAATAGAGGGCTGCTAAGAGAAGGATTGAGGTGGATTGTTGGGAAGATAGGTGGATGGATGGGAAAACTCTAGCCTTAAGTAAATATAGTGGTTTAATGGAACTCCTTAAGGAGGACATAGGGGTTAAAGTGATAGACTACATTGATCAGGGGAGGAGATGGAAGAAGCTGTATAAGGAGGACTATCCATGTGAGATAGTTATTCTCATAGAGGAACTTGAAGAACTAATAAAGGAACTGAGACTCCCATTATTGCCACAGGAGGATATCATGGCTTGGGATTTAACTCTAAATGGGAACTTCACTGTCAAATCTACTTATACCTTAATGTTCAATAAGGAACTATGCCCAACTACGTGGAGTAAGGTATGGATCAGTAACCTTATACCTAAGATTAATTTCTTTTGATGGATGGTTCAACATGGAAAATTTTTAACAATTGATAATTTGAAAAAAAGGGGGTTCTACATAACAAACCATTGCTACCTTTGTGAACAAAAGGAAGAAAGTATTTATCACCTTTTCATTGAATGTCAGTTTGCGGTTGACATTTGGACTAAGGTTTGGGAAAGATTGGGGGTGGCTTGGGTCATGAAAGAAAATGTGGGATAGTTTGTGGACAATTGGAATTGCCCATTTCATCATCCAAGACTAATCCTTTTATGGAAGATTATCCCACCATATGTATGCTGGCACATATGGAAAGAAAGGAATAACAAGATATTCAGGGAGGAAAATAGGATAGTTGAAGTGGTTTTTGGAGTGATGAACAAACTGTTGAAGGAAAATCTAAGGGTAGCTAAATACAAGATGCCAAAGGAGGAACCCAAAAGACTTGAAGGCATTGTGGTTGAGAATTGGGGTTGTCAAGAGGATTTCTTCCTTTTTGATAACTTCGCTAGGAGGAAGAGACAACAGACAATATGGAGACCAGCCACCATCACACAGTATAAACTAAATTTTGATAGAGCTATGAAAGGAGGACAGGGAGTGGTTGGAGGTGTGCTGAGAGACGGGAATGGTGATGTGCTATTGGTTTATGCATGATGGGGACACAACCCAAGCACACAATGGACACAACAGAAAAGGGGAAATTATATTAACTGAGAAAATAAGCTAGTACAAATATTACAAAGAAAATAAACTTCAAAACATGCCCTAATGGCTTACAATAGCATAAATTTGGAGATAATTTCTCCTTTCAGTACCTCCTCTCAAACTCCACTCTGAACTGCCTTTAACAATGCCAAAAATCTCGTTAAATAGACCCCAGAGGGTTAAGGACTAGGAATATATTCTAGAAAGTGCTGGTAGGAATCCACTCACCAAATAGAAGGTTCTAGAAGCTACATTAGAAGTTGACGCAAATCTAGAAGAATCTAGAAATGGTAACCGAACTTTCGGGAGGCATAACTTTTGAACCGTAGCTCCGATTGATGAACCATTTACATTTTCAGAAAGCTCTCAAAGTGCTCTATAGCCCTATGGACCAGCTTCACTCTTCCCCCATTTTTGGCCCTATTTGAGGTCATTTAATGCCCCTAACCTGACTTTGAAGCATTCTTAGGAGGTCTCCAAAACTCGAAAAACTGCAATAACTTTCAAACTGTGGGGCCTTTTGACCTGATTCTTTTTTTGGAATGCTCTAAATTACAATTACATTCATCTAGCCAACTTACACCTCCTAGTTCACCAAAATGATGGCTTAATTACATACTCTTATTTTTTTGGGATTTACACGAACACTGATAGTGGAACTGTGAGAGTTGGAACCTTTATTTGACCCGAATGGGTATCCAAAAATGAAAACACATGATACAGAAACTAAGTCTAAGTACATTTTTGGGTGACACAGGATTGCCCTTATACCTCTGGATGCTCCTACATCAGACACCCAGGGTAGATTGAAAAGTGACCCTGTCACTTTATGAATGGTAGAGGAAATCCCAAATGGGAAACCTCAGCTGCTGAAATCCAAGTTGAGTCCTTGATCGAACGCCCTTTCCACTTCACCAAATACTCTTCATACTGCCTATATCTGGTACTCCTACCCACACGATGATCTAGAATGTCTTATATCTCCTCCTTCTTAGAAGTAGGAATTGGACATGGCTCTAACACTGGCTCGTCATCCGCACCATCATCATGATACTCTGTTAAGTCTGCAATGTTGAAAATAGGAGAAATGTGAATACCATCTGGTAGCTCCTCCTCATATGCATTTCCTGAGTCATGTTTCTTCAAAATTTTGTAGGGGCCAAATTTCTTCATTTTCAGCTTGTTGTAAGTACCGGCTGGAAATCTTTCTTTTCATAAGTGCACCATGACTAAATCTCCTACTTGGAATTCCTTATATCTTCTCCTTTGATTAGCCCTAGCTTTATACTCTTGATTCATCTTGGTAATGTGTGCTTGAACCTCCTCATGTAGATGCTTGATATGTTCAGCAAATTCCTTAGCTTCAGCACTTGTCCTCTCCCCTTGTTCTATCTTCCTCAGCTCTAGTGCAGTCCTTGGGCTACTTCCATATACAATTTGGAATGATGATTTTCTAGTACTCCTATTTACAGAGTTATTATAAGAAAACTCTACCTATGGTAGAATCAAATCTCATCAATTGGGCTTATCCCCAACTAAATATCTCAGCAAATTGCCTAGACTTCTGTTTGGCCATCAGTCTGCGGGTGATGCGTGGAACTGAATTTTAGGTCTGTTCTCAACTTCTTCCACAATGTCCTCCAAAAATACCCCATAAATTTAGTATCTCTATCAGAAACTATACTCCTTGGGAGACCATGTAGTCTCACCACCTCTCTGAAGAACAAGTCTGCAATATGGACAGCATCATGAGTTTTGTGGCATGGAATGAAATGTGCCATTTTGGAGAACCTATCAACCACCACAAATACTGAGTCATTACCCGTTTGTGTCCTCAACAATCCAAGGACAAAATCCATACTTATGTCCTCCCATGGCTTTGATGGAACAGGCAATGGCTGATATAGTCCAGTATTGTGGCTAAATCCCTTAGCAACTTGACAAACTTGACAACTCTATACAAACTTTTTCACATCCTGTGACATTTGAGGCCAAAAATAATGCTCTCTCAGAATGGCAATAGTCTTATCTCAACCAAAATGTCCTACCATCCCTCCACTGTGTTTCTCCTTAATCAAATTTTCCCTCATGGAACTCCTTGGAATGCACAATAGACTACCCTTGAACAACATGCCATCTTGAATCAAATAGTCTAACCACTTGGTCCTATCTACAGCAACAGGCTCTTTAGAAGCTTTCCATGCTTCAGAAAAATCAGGATCCTCAGGGTACAAATTCTTGAGTTCATCAAACCCAACTACTTGAACCTGCATTACTATAAGCAACAACTGTCTCCTACTTAGTGCATTTGCAACCCTATTAGATTTTCCACTTCTATGCTTCAACACAAATGTATAGCTCTGTAAGAACTCTACCCACTTCATATGCCTCTGATTCAATTTACCTTGGCTATTTAGGTACTGTAATGTCTGATGATCAGTATACAAAATGAATTCCTTTGGCAATAAATAATGCCTCCATTTCTTTAAGGCTTGAACTATTGCATAGAACTCTTGATCATAAATAGAATACTTCTTCTTTGCATCATTCAATTTTTCACTAAGATATGCAATAGGCTTACCTTCTTGGCTTAATACAGCCCCAATAGCACTGCCACTACCATCACAATCCACTTGGAACACTTTTGTAAAATCTGGAATTGCCAACACAGGCTATTCTATCACCTTCTTCTTCAGCAATTCAAAACTTCTCGCAACTGCTGCAGTCCATTTGAACTCTTTTCTATCCCCTCTTATTGTATCAGTTAGGGTTGCACATATGCCACTAAAATTCTTAATAAACTTCTTGTAAAAACTAACGAGACCATGAAATGATCTTACCTTAGTAGTAGACCTTGGAGTAGGCCATTCCAAGATGGCTTTTACCTTCTTTGGATCCATTTTGAGACCTTCAGGTGATATAACAAACCCCAAATAGACTAACTCCCTTTTTGCAAAGATACACTTCTTCAAATTAATTAATAGTTTTTCTTCCCTTATCCTTTCAAGGACACTACGAATATGCAATAAATGTTCTTCCAAAGACTTGCTGAAAATTAAAATATCATCCAAATAAACAATAGAAAATTTTCCCAAGAACTTCTTAAGTACCTCATTCATGAGCCGCATGAAGGTGCTTGGGGCATTCGTTAATCCAAAGGGCATGACTAACCACTCATAAAGACCCTCCTTGGTCTTGAAGGCTATTTTCCACTCATCTCCTTCTCGAATCCGTATCTAGTGATAACCACTCTTCAGATCTATCTTTGTGAAGTACTGAGCTCCACTCAAGCAGTCCATAAGATCATCCATCATTGGCAAAGGAAACTGGTACTTGATGGTTATCCTATTTATAGCTCGAGAATCTATACACATCCTCCACTTTCCATCCTTCTTTGGTGTGAGTACTGCAGGTACTACACATGGACTTAGGCTCTCCTGAATCAAACCCTTCCTCAACAGTTCCTGAACCTATCTGTTTAGATCCTCTATTTCAGTAGGAGTCATCCTATGAGCAGCCTTGTTAGGCAAACTAGCTCCTGGGATTAAATCTATCTGATGACTGATTTGCCTTACTAGTGGCAATCCATCTGGAACATTATCAGAGATAATATCTCCAAACTCACCTAGTAAATTTGAAACTTCAAGTGGTATTTCACTACTACCTTCTTTATCTTTCCTAGGAATCAAAGCATAGCACATACGTTGATGTTTCATGCCATCTAAAAAATTCCTTCCATCAACAAGACAAATCCTAGCACTGCTACATACATTTTTGCCTTCCTTTTTCATGGGCTTCAATTTGTGGAAAACTCCATCCTTTGTTAGAGAGTATGTGTTTGCATGACCATCATGTATTGCATGCCTATCAAACTGCCATGGTCTACCCAACAATAGATGGCAAACATCCATCAGAATAACATCACAGAGAACTTCATCATGGTAACTCCCAATTTTGAATTTTACTAAACATTGTTCACTTACTAGGACCTTATGATCATCTTTTACCCAAGCAATCGGATAGGGCTGGGGATGTTTCTCCCTCTTGAGCTTTAGCTTAGAGACCATCTCTTCTGATACCAAGTTATCAGTGCTACCACCATCAATGATCACATCACAACATTTATCCTCACACTTGCATATGGTACAGAACAAACTCCTCCATTGTCCGGTTCAATCTTGCCACTTAGTAGGACTCTTTCATTTGCCAAGGTCTCTCCTCTTTCTGCATCCTCTGAATGTGATGATTGTGCATCCTCATCCACATGAGCAACCCTAACTTGGCCCTCAGCTCTCCTATCTGTCCTTCCTTGTAATTAAGGGCATTCAAAGGCACGATGACCTTCTTCATTACAATGGAAATAGGTACCATGGAAGCCTCCTCTTCCTTGTCCACATCCTCTACCTCTTCCTCTCTAATTTCCAAAGTCTTGGTCACGGAGCAGTTGAAACCCTCATTCCTTTGGTTCTTACTAGTACTCTCATCTTAATTTTTCTTTTGGGTTTCATTGTAGCCTCCAGATGACCTACTGCTTCCCCTTCCTCCTTGACCGTGCCCTCTTTGTCTTCCTTCAAACCTTTTATTTAGCTTCTCTTCAACTCATAGGGAAAACTGGTATGCCTCTTCAACACTGGTCATTCTTACCAGACTTAATTCCTCCTGGATGCTAGGTCACAACCCACTGATATAACAAGCAACCTTCTCCTTATTTGCTTCTGCATGCCCTGCTCTAATCAAGAGTTGGTAAAACTCCTCTGTATATTCTTGGACTGATCTTCCTGCTTGCTTTAACCCATGCATCTTCTTAAAAAAATCAAGCTCGTAGTCTACAGGAATGAACTGCTTCTTCAATTTGTCCACCATGCGATCCCACCTTGTGATCTTCTCCTTACCTCTTCTATTTCTTTCCAATTGGACCTCTTGCCACCAAATTTTGGCATGGCCTTTCAGTTTGGCCTTTGCAAACTTAACCCTATCGTCCCTGATATCCTCATACTCAAAGTTTTCTTCCAGTTCATTGATCCAATCGATCAACTCATCTGGTTTCAAATTTCCTAAAACTACACCCACTTCAATTGTAGGTCTTTTCCCAAACTTAGTAATGGCCCTAAAATCCATTTCCTCAACATGATTTAGAACTTCCCCATCAAATTCCCCTTCTGGTCCAATTTCATCTTCTTCATTGTCATCCTCATTGTCATCACCTGCGGCCACAGTTGTTCCTCTACGGAGCTCCTCCTATAATGCTTGTACCTACATTTGGAGGACTCTAACCACCTTAGGATTAATAGCTCTGGCCCTTTTTCCATGCTCTCTTCATGGAGGCATCTTCTTAACTCAAACCCACAACCACACAGTCCTAGTGCAAATTGCCTCACAGTCGACGCTCTGTCTACACACTCAAGAAAACCAGCTCTAATACCACTTGATGGGGACACAACCCAAGCACAGAATGGACACAACAAAAAAGGGGAAATTATATTAACTGAGAAAATAAGATAGTACAAATAGTACAGAGAAAATAAACTTCAAAACATGCCCTAAGGGCTTACAATAGCATAAATCTGGAGATAATTTCTCCTTTTAGTACCTCCTCTCAAACTCCACTTCGAACTGCCTTTTACAATGCCAAAAATCTCCTTAAATAGACCCCGGAGGGTTAAGGACTAGGAGTACATTCTAGAAAGTGCTAGTAGGCATCCACCAACCAAATAGAAGGTTCCAAAAGCTGCATTAGAAGTCAATGCAAATCTAGAAGAATCCAAAAACGGTAACCGAACTTCTGGGAGGCATAACTTTTGAACCGTAGCTCTGATTGATGATCTGTTTACATTTTCAAAAAGCTCTAGAAGTGCTCTATAGCCCTATGGACTAGCTTCAATCGTCCTCCATTTTTTGGCCCTTTTTGAGGTCATTTAATGCCCTAACTTGACTTTGAAGCATTCTTAGGAGGTCTCCAAAACTTGAAAAACTGCAATAACTTTCAAACCGTGGGACCTTTTGACCTGATTCTTTTTTTGGAATGCTCTAAATTACAATTACATTCATCTAGCCAACTTACACCTCCTAGTCCAATTTACAACCTCTACCATAGTCCAATTTTCCCCTTGAGCTCCAATACAAGGACAAAAATCTATACTCCTAGGCCATCTCCTAGCAAGGATACTAAGAAAAAGAAAAAACCTGACATAGCCCTAGAATAAAAGGGAAACAAGAAAATTAAAGTTGATAAGGTGGTTGAGGTTGTTGGAGAGGATTCTGGTGAGGATATTGTGGGGGAAAAAAGAAGAAGGTCTAGTAGGTTAGCTCAATCCCAGGGTAGAATTAAGCAGAAGTCGATCAGATACCCTATTGAGGAAGTTGAAGAAGATAGCTCAAGCAATAATAGTGAGAGAAGGGAGGAGGAAAATATTTCCAACTCCAAAAAGGATGAAGATAATGAGGAGGGGGAAAAAAGTTTCAAACTCAAACTCAAGTGTTGGATGACAAAGAAAGGAATACTAAGACAACCCATGTTTCAACCAACATCTCACTTAAACCTATTACTTTTTGTGATGAGATGAGCAAAAAGGATAATTCCCCAATTACCATTTCTTCCCCTATTAAGGAAAATTTGAAGATCTCCTCTAACCCACGGGTACTGTAGGATAAACCAAAGGGATAGAAAATGAAGGAGGTTGATGCAAAGAATTTCAACGAGCATAAAGAGGAGACTAAGGTGGTGGAGGAGCATTACATGAACCTAGAGGAAAGGGTCAAAGCTTTGGAGGAGGGGTTTTTCACCTTCTCCAAGTTTGGACTTAGAGTTACTCATGCTGCTGCTACTACCCTCCAATTGCTGGCACAGGAGAAGAAGGAAGTTGGCTTGGACATGGAGGACAAAAAATTACTCTTCAAGTTTCTTGCTGATGACTGGGCCCAGATTCTACTTCATGCAAGGGGAAAAGGAAAAAAATAAATCTAAGTCCTTTTTAGTTCTATTTAGTAATGGGGATCTAAGGATCCAAAGACTTTATATACTTTTATGGCAGTTATGGTTTTGCTAGCAATCAGCTATATTTAAGATTTTATTAGGCTTGGGTGCCTTTATGGACTATGTGGCTAGTAGCTAGGTTGTTTCCTTTTTGGTTCTAGCTTTCTGGTTTTTGGTATAAGTCTCTGTCTGCTAGTACTCCTGTTCTATTTGTCTATTTTTGTTACTAGCTGGTAATGAGTTGGTTACCAGCCTTTTGACCGTTAAGGGCTGACGCCCTTGTTTTTGGTCACTTTTAATTTCAAAAACAAGTTTAAAGTTAAATGTCCTATTTGTGTATTCTATCTATGCTACCCTTAACAAATAATCTCTAAATAGTATATATTATATATACCTATTACATTCCCAAATATCTATAATCACTTTATACTATCATCAAATATCTTTAAAATAATTTACATATTAATATTACCTTTAAAATGATTTAATAACTATAATCAACATATAAATCAATTTCACTATAATCATAACTTGCAAATTCATGAACAAAAAATATAATCAAAAGGAGATAAAATCCAACATTCAAACCCTTTTATGAATATATATATATATATATATATATAGGAGAACACCTCAAAATTTCTATGTCCTAATCACATCTAACTCCATATCATATTTATTACAACCTGTACTTTCCTAAACCATGCTAATCCTAATACTAACCTTAAATATGACCCCCACCTAAATTACCATCATATCCCTAAACACATAAAGCTAGGCATCCTTTCACACATGATTAATTTGCTGCAAGTTTTCATATCACTCAATCTAATGCTATTTACCCCTCCCTCATTCCAAAGCGCATTTTTCTCCTAGGAAATATGGATATGGAAAAAAATTTCTTGCATAACAAAGCATATCAAAACTGAATTAAATCCTACCTTGTTGACTTTTGCCAAGATAACACCCAGATATGAGTGGAGGTAGGTGAGAAGGGAGAGGGAAAGGGTACATGTTCCCCAAGGCACCTTCCACAATAAATACTTTCCCCATGTGGGTATGGCTGCCAAGTTGGCCAAAGGGCAAGGGAGTTTTTTTAATGTATTTGTTTGTTTATAAATTTGAGATGAAACCTTCTTTTTGTCTAATCAATCTTATCATATTAAATGTGCATTTCTCTCCTAGTTGGAAGATTAATATACTTTATTATTTTATTTTATTTTATTTTTCATTTTTCATTGTTTTCTTTTTGGGGTCTGACAGAGTACCAGTCTTGAAATAATCTTTTATATAACAATATTAATAGGATGATGACTATCTCCTGTTTTGATATTGGGTGGAAATATGTTATTTATTCTAATAATAATGTTTTATTGATTGTATTTTTGAGGGGAGACTCTTTTGGAAAGCCATACATTTTCCAACAAGCTATTATGCATCTACAGGTTACTTATGAAGTTGAAATTTTTTGTCTAGTTTTCTTTATGTATTCTCTAAATTTGTTTATACTTGGGTTGATAAATTTAGACACTATAATGCATTAAATCACTTATTATAACTTGAAATCTAATGTATTACACCAATTAACTAACATAATTCTAACAAAATCTAATTCATAAGATATTCCAATATGAAAATAAATGAAATCTTTAATTGCTGGTAACTCGTGCACAATGTGTATTCTAATTCTAAAATGATTTCCATTTCATGAATAAAAAATTCTAATAATCCATTATCCATCGATTTCTTATTCTAAAACTATATATGAATCAATATTGAATGCCAATGCATCTATATTATTCATAAGAGTCTTGAAGGAATTAGAATAACAAAATGATACTCTTCTAAATGATCTTCTAATGTCTACCCTATCACTCAATCCTTTCTTCAATACATTCATATTCAATATTACAAACCAACAACATCAAATCATGAATCTTTCCTTCAAGATCTTCTCAAGCTTACATTCATCCATTTACCAAATATACAAATAAGGTGGTGAGATCACCATATCAAAATATGCAAATGGAGAGACCTTCTAAAAACATGGATGATTCACAATCCTTCTAACAACAAATAAACAATAAAAACATTCTTACAATACATAATAATTCACTTGACAAGATGGAACCTATTTTCTCCATTCTCCACTCAAACAACATTGTTCTCTCTTCTTAAATAAAGGTGAAACTTCACAATCTCCAAATGTCCAAGACCTCAAGAAAAAACCTACAAATGAGAGACGATATGTAGAACCATGGGGCTCACCTCCCAACCTAGGCCTCAAGGAGGCCACCCACCATGCCAAGGGAAACAAGGCTCAAATGGGCTACATCCAAATAACATCCCAAAGCAAGAACTAACATGAACACAACATTTTTGTAACACATTTACTACCCCAACCATGATTCACAAATGGAATCATAAACATTGGGTGAAGGTGGGCTCTCCAAAGAGGAGAATTCCATATCCTTATGAATTAACAAATCTTGCAATTGGAATATGCCCATCAAGGCTTCCAAGAAACACATGCCCTCAACAAGGCTATCCATACTTACTCCTTTCACATATCCTCACTTATACCTCCCACAGAACAATAGAAAGGCATATGGCTTCAATGGAGCCCATATTCCATGAAAATTGTCCTCTCTCCAAGAGTAGGATTTCTCAACTTCAATGTTGAGGCCAAATAACCCCTTCACCCCAAGGCTTCTCTTCCCTCCCAAGGGTGAGTGAAGCCTTCAAACCCAACACAACATTCAATCCACAACCACAATCCAAGAAAACAAAACCAAATGCAAATAGATTCAGTATGCTCACTCACATACACAAATATTTACAGCATGCATCATATCAAACACATAGATCCTACATGAAAAACTCTTACAATTTCCATCTTCAACTTTCATGAGATGAAGAAAAAATGGCATGTAGCACTAACCTCCTTCCAAGCTATGGTTATGAAATGGTGATCAAGACCTTTCCTTCCTTGGCTTCCAAGCTTCCTCTCCCAAACCATATCTATCTTTACAATTAGAGAGTGGGTGAACAACCACTAAGTTTGGCACAAGCTCCCTAAAAGGACCTCCACTTCCATCCCCACCTACCCCTTGTACACCCTTGTATCTTTCTACCAATATGAACTTAACCAAGTGGTGGGATGAGGAAAGAAGTCATGTGACACTTTGATTTTCGAATTGGCTTGAAAATGACTAGTTTAGAGGGTCTCTTAGGTCTCCTATGCCAACTTATGGTTATATTTAGACCCCCAACCCATACTACTACCATGTGGGTGACTTATTTTCACCAAAATAACACTTGGGAACCACTTTTAGGCTCTCTAGAGTTCCTATCACATAAATTTGAATTCTGTCATGAAGGTGACTCATCCTAACACTCTCCAATGTGGGCTAACTTAATTTCATAATGGGATTAAGTTTAGGTTAAGTGACTTCATTCACAAAAATCCTATATGACATGTCATTTACACAGACAACACAAGTGTCAAATGACACACACATACACAAACATTAAGTACTTTACACATCACAATGACATGCCGCTAATTAATCATGATCCTTGAACTTATAATACCCATGCACAATCACATTATGAAATAAACACAATACAATGAGGTTTTGAATGTTCCAAGAGTCACCTTGGCTTTACCATGTTCACATAGGTTTGAACCTTGTTTCCTCGAATAATTTCCATGGTTCAATTAACTATCAGTAGCCCAGTGAAATATTATAGAAATGCATAAAAATAAGTGCAGAATGATTCAACATCACATAATTTACATTAACATATATAATTAATTTTCATCTAATAATTTCCATAAAATATTCAAAACATTGAAACATCAAAATATGTGTATCAACATTTATCTTTCTTAACACAACAGAATTACTATTCTAAACTCCATCACCAAACTTATAATCATGAAACACTGAAGTCATATCTACTAAACCATTAAAAATATAAGAAATGGATCTCAATATATATGTCCTAAGAGAAAATCACTAATATTTAGACTTGTTAACAAGTATCCTTTCAATCAAGTTAAACAGAGTGACATTCCTAGCAATATCCGCTCATCACATTAGAAGGGGTTTGTGTGTGAATTTTCTAGGGTTAATTACTCAGACTATTAGAATGTTTCCATAATTATGTTATAATAATTTAAAACCAATTTTTGAATGTAACCATATGTCTTGTTGTCATTATAACCTACATTCATTGTTTTTCTCACTAGAGTGAAAGTTAATTTATCTTTCCTAATTTCCTTGTGGATCAAACCTTGAATCTCATGACCAAGTTCTTAGCTGGAACATATTGAGTCTTATTTTCATGTGGTCTTATCTATTCAACCTAATGCTATTGAATGGGTATTAGACTTATAATAATCAAAATTTGTAACAATCTCTAATAGGGTCTCATAACTCATTATTAGTAATGAAAATGTCAATCGTGACCTAATTTAACTCCAAATCACATTCATTCCTTAAGATTTATAATAAACTATGAGTGTGGGCCTTACAACCTCATAATGCACATGTAACTAGTATAGTTGCAAGGTTCTCATCTAATACCGATGATTCACATATGACTATTGTAAAGAAGATATTTAGATAACTTAAATGAATAGAAGACTATGGACTATGGTATGAAAATAAAGCACATTTTGATCTAAATGTCTATACAAATGTAGATTGGAAAAGAAATGTTCATGATCTAGGAAAATAATAAAAATAAAAGATTTGTATCTAGGAAGTAGACTATTTCCATGGACAAGTAAGAAGCATGATTATATTTCACAATCTACTTATAAACTTTAATATGTTGCCTTTGCTATTAATTTTTAGGAGTTTCTATAGATACAATAGGTACTAGAATGAATACATGAAAAAATTGGTGAACATGTTGTTATACATTGTGAGAGTATAAGTGTCATCATTATATCAAAAGCCTATTAATGCACTCAAGGACCAATCACATATCAATAAAGTATAATTTTCTAAGGGAAAAGGTATAAGACAAATAAATGAGACTAGAATTTATACCTATAAAGGAACAATTTTTTGATATATTCACCAAACTACTTTTTAAGGAAAGATTTGAATATCTAAGAGATAGACTAGGGTTCCTACCTCTATTGATAATTAATTAAAGACGCATGTAGTATGTTGGAAATTTGACTAGGGTAGATAGTATGAGATTATCATTTGTAGAAACATATAATCAGTATGAAGTGAGTAGATCATAAAGATAAAAAAAAATTGTTGAAGGACTTAGAAAAATGTCTAAGTATCATGAAGGTTATCTATCAACATAGGCACATTTTTTTTTGGTAAGCTTCACAAAGAAATTATTGGAAATGTGCAGTTACTTGGTGATAGTATAGTTTGTTAGGATATCATACCAAAGTGCACAAGGAAGTATAGTTAGTATAGAATGAGTTATTGGAACTTTGGAAAATTGAATAGGATAGAGTTAAGAGATGGTATATTTTGTAAGGAATTATTTTGTTTTCCAAAATAATTACTTGACTAATTAGGGATGACATCCTAGATGTTAACCTTAAGTGGGAAAAGTATAATTTTTCATTTTGGGACATGTGAGAAAGAATTAAGGTTGACAATATAGAATATTATGTTATAAAGAAATGATTTGAAATGTGAAATTAAGTGTAGTTATTATGATATCTATGTTATTATTTTGTGATGCAAACTTGATAATTATAGTAGATTAAAGGTAGAGTATGAAATGTTGGCACAAAAAATAACAAAGATCATATAAAATATTGAAGATATCAGCATTGAGAAAAGGTTATTGTATCTATAATTTTGTATACTAAATATAATTATATATTGCATGTTTGGGTAGTGAGCTCATTTTGCATATATTCTATAATTGTACTAACAACTCCTACTATGGTTGAGGCTTCTAACAAGGCCTAGTCCTCTAGAAAGGACTGATACACTATACAAGTATAACAAACTCCTAACAAGGTCAATATATGTTACCAAATATTTTGATTAGTGAATCATTTTGTGAGCACCATCCCCACCAGGGTTTTCCCTTGGCCGAGGTTTCTCTAGTTAAAAAATAATGATGTTATTTTTTGCATGATTTATGGCTATGTTTATTATTCAACTTGATCAGTTTATTTACTTATGTAAGTTATAAGATTTTTTAAATGATATCCATAGTTGGGAAAAAGTTTGTGAAATACTTATTTACACCCCCTTCTCAATATTTCCTATTTCTAACAATTGGTATCAAAACATAGTTACTCAAAAGAGGCCTAACAACTTGAGTAATATCTCTATGGATATAGATTAGTTATAGAAGAAACTAGAAGAACCTCTTGAATAACTTGATGTACTAATAGAAGGAAGAGGTACTCTAAAAGACAAGTATGAAGGACATGTATGAAGATGCAAAAAATTACATTTAAAAGTTGAAGGATAAGATAGAACATATCAGATCCAAAAAGGAGACTAAAAATCATATCAAGGATGGCAATGAAGTTTCAAGGCTTAATAAAGAGAATGAGATCGTAAAGAATGAGTTAGAGATTATAAACATGAATTAAGCTTGAAGGATGATGACAAGAAGATTGAATCAAAATTGAGATTTGAGATTTGAGAATGAAGATTTGAGATCAAGCCCTACAAAGATGACATCATAACTTGAATTATCAAAATTACAATATGCAAAACTTGAGAAGTATAACACTATTGTAAAAGGAGAGCTTACACTATCTAAGAAACATCTTAAAATGTTATACTTGAGCAATGAAAAGCTTGATCAATAGATTTTTTCACAGAGACATCTTTATGATAAGACTAGTGTTGGATACTTTGGAGAATAATCATCTACGATATCTAAAGCTACTAAGGAAGAAGATCTTGTGATCCAATACCCTAAACTACAATAAAAGATCAAAACAAGGTTGAGTCAATTCAATCTAAAGATACACCTAAACAAGTTGAACCACCTAAAGAAGGAAGGATGCAATTTATTGGAAGTTTTATGCATGCAATGAAGTTGGTCATAGAAAGAAGTACTATACAAGTAAGTATATGAACCCTATTTTTGGTTATTTTTATGGTTTGTTGGAATTATAGATGGAGTAACTATGGGGGGGGGGGGGGGGGGGTGGTGATTCAGTTACCACAAAAATAAATCTCTAGATCCCTTAGATGTCAAAAAAGTTACTTACTATTGTCCCTTGGTAAACATTCACAAAAATGCTATAACTCAGTAGATTAACTTATTACTAATTTTAAGCATTCACAATTATTAATATGCATGCAAAAGTAAATAACATGAACACAAGAGACACCATATTTAATGTGGAAACCCAATATGGGAAAAACCACCAAGTAACTAGCTACCAATTGTCACTCTTCTAAAGTAAGCCCTATTAGGAGCCAACCCTATTAAAGGTTACAAAACACACTATTAGGTGTGACCTGGTTAGAGGATTTAATCACCCTGCTAGGAGTGGCCTTGCTAGAGGTCTTTATAACAATTCAACTAAACTTTCCACCTTATTAGAGGATTTACAAAATGGTTGTTAAACCAACTCTATTAAGAGATTTAGAAAATATTGTTACTATGGTGATAAAGTAACAATAAGTGACTTGAATGAGATGCAATTGAACTTTTTTGATATAGATCTCTGATTTTCTTCAAGAGATCCTCACTGATCAAATACAACTCTACTTCTCCTCAAGGATATCTGATCCTTCTTCAAATAAAATTTCCACTACCTCTTCACACAATCAAGTCATTACATACTCGTTACTTACAATTAGAATCCACGACTTGATCTTTTATTTATACATTACAAATTGTCAAGTCAGCTTAATTACAAGTTACATTTACCAATAAACCATACATTATTTGGCTACAAATATTATATTAAACAAATAAACTTTATTTCCCAAAATAATGAAATCCTTCATTGGCTAACCCTGCTTAGTAAACATTGCTCCAAAAATAATTTCCTGAGTTAACCATCTTAACTCGGTTAGCACTACACATTCTACAAAATCCTTTGGCTACTGAGTGAACTCAGTAAGAACAAAATTTCCTTTTTTGACCATGAGAGCTCGGTAAGAACTATTTTCTACCACAATTTTTCTTTGATGACCGAGTAAGTTAGGTAGACACTAAATTTCCTTTGTTAACCTTGGAAGCTTGCTAACAACTATCTGCACAAGATAAAGTTTGTGAATGCTTGGTAGATGCTATAAATCTTCTTTGCTAACCTTTTGAGCTCGGCAGACTCTGACTGATAACTAATATGACATTTGTGTAACATCAAAGACAACACATAATTGAACAATTGTATCTAATAATATCCCTTTTCAACATTAATGGCAACACAACATGTCATAGTAGAGTGAAATTTGAAAACAAGTCTTTTCTGACAGAATGCTTCTCCCTTTTATATTTCATTCCAGAAAACTCCTCAAATACAAAAATCTCCCTCTTTCATAGTAATCTCTCCCTCTTGCATAAACTCTATTTTTGTTGCAATTTTTAGAAAGATATGACAATAAAATCTCCCTCTTTGACAACACATTCCAAAGAAACTCAAAATGAATTTTAATGTACCTTAAGTACTGATTCATATGCAATGTCTTCATTACTTTGCTACATCAATTGATAGATCTTCAATTCTATTCCTATTGATGCATCACTAAAACTTGTATTTTAGTGGGCTTTAGATAGGGGAATGACCCCTAACTTACCTCTTAGATACAAGAATACATTCTTAGGTAAAGGTTTTGTGAATATGTCAGCAATTTGTTCCTTTGTATGGACATATTCCAATCTAATCTCCTTATCTTGCACTAATTCTATGACAAAGTGATACTTTATAGCAATATGTTTGGTTTTTGAATGCATCACTAGATTTTTGGATATATTAATTGCACTTGTATTGTCACAAAACATGACAACTAGTTCTTTAATCTCTACCTTCATGCCTTCCAATAATTGTTTAAACCAAACAATGTTTGAACAGTTTACTACTGCTACAACATATTCTACCTCTGCTATGGACTGGGATGTACAATTTTTCTTTTTACTTATCCAAGAAAGAAAGCTCCTCCACTTGCACTCTTTCTATCATCAATATTTCCTTCTCAATAATCTACATCAATAAACACTTTTAAATCTAGATTTACTCCAAGTTTATACCATAATCCATAATCTTCAATACCCTTCAAATATCACATGATCCTTTTGATTGCCATCATGTGATTTTCTCTTGATTTTTCTAAAAATCTTGCTACAATTCCTACCGCAAGGGAAATGTCTAGTCTTGTATGCACTACATATTGCAACTTTCTAATCATAGATCTCTACAATGTCTGATCCACTTCCTTTGATTCATCATCCTTGGTATGTTTCAATCTAGTACACATTGGAGTCCCAACTAGTTTGCAATCTTCCATACCAAACTTTTTCAGTATCTCCTTGATGTATTTAGATTGAGTGATGTAAATACCATTCTGATTTTGCTAAATTTGAAGACCAACAAAGAATTTGATCTCACCAAACATTGACATTTCAAATTCCTTGTTCATTTGTTCTAAAATTCTTTGCAAAGATAATAATTTCCTGTGAACAAAGTATCATCTTCAAGTATTTCTACCAAAAAAATCTTATTATCTAGTCCTTCCTTGATATACAAACTATTGTTATCATTATTCCTTTGAAAACCAATCTGAATAAGATAGTTATGCAATCTCTCATACCATGCTTTAGGGGCATGTTTAAGACCATACAATGCTTTATGTAATTTGCAGACCATGTCTTTCTTGTCTGGATCAGCAAAACCTTCAGGTTGTTCAATGTAAACCTCTTCATCTAGTATACCATTAAGAAATGTTGACTTGACATCCATTTGATAAACTTTGAATCTTTTGTATGTAGCATAGGTTTTGACACCTTCCAATCTTGCAATAAGAGAAAAAATTTCTCCATAGTCTATACCTTGTTCTTGAGAGTATCCTTTGCATTCTAATCTAGCTTCATTTCTTGACACTTTACCATCTTCATTTAGCTTATTTTTGAATACCCACTTAGTTCATATAACATTTTTGTCTTTAGGCTCGGGTAGAAGAGTCCATGTTTTGTTTTTCTCTATTTGCTCTATCTCTTCATTCATAGCCTCATTCTAGATTTCTTTTTCTAATGCATCTTTGACACTTCTAGGTTCAAAATTAATAAGTAAACAAGTACCTTTCAACTTACTTCTTGTCATAGTTCCTTTAGATTTATGTCCAATAATCTGATCTAGTGCATGATGCCTTCTAACATACTTGGCTAGCATAGGCTCCTTTCCTTTTGAATGACTTGCATTGTTATCTTGTTGTGTTTCAACTTCTAGGTCTAGTTGCTCAACCTCATTAGCTATTGATTTGATAGCTTCTATTGGCAATGTGGGTCCTTGTAACTCTATAGGCATTAGCTCAGTTTCAACTTCCTGCAACTTGGTTTGAACTTCCTACAACTTGGTTATAGAAGACTCTATAGTAGAAGATTTCTAATTGATAGGTGTACTTGGCACTGTATCAAGTTCAATAAAAAAAAAATCTCCTATAGTTTTCTAGTTCCATTTTGCTTTCTTCTTTAGTTCTTTCTACAAACTCATCAACTTTCACATATGAACTTTCTATGACTTTGTGAGTAGATAAATTTAAACATCTATATGCTTTACTCTTGCAAGAATATCCCAAAAATATTCTTTCATCACCTTTCACATCAAATTTACCTTTTTTGGATTCTTTCAAACTGTAACATTTTCTTCCAAATACCTTTAGGTAACTTACATTGGGTTTGTAGCCATACCATAACTCATAAGGGGTTTTGAATGAGTCCTTCTTTAGTTGTACTTGGTTCAAGGTATGAACTGCAGTGTTGATAGCTTCCTTCTAGTATTTGATAGCAATGCTCTTTTCAACTATTAAGGTTCTTGCATAGTCCATGATAGATCTATTCCTTCTTTCAGCTATTCCATTTTGTTTAGGATTTCTTGGTGTTAAAACCTATCTTTTGATTCCCGTTTCAATGAAAAAATTATTGAACTCATTTAAAATGAATTCACCACCGCTGTCTGATCTTAAGTATTTTAGTCTTTTGCCTGTTTCCTTCTCTACTCTAGCCAAATACCATTTGAATGTCTCAAATGCTTTTGATTTCTCTCTTAGGTACATGACAATCATCATTCTTGAGTAATCATCAACAAAAAGAATGAAGAACTTTTCACTAGTATAACTTTCAACTCCAATAGGTCCACACAAATTAGTATGTATAATTTCTAAAAATTCTTCAGACTAATAGTTCTTACTTTTCAAATTAGTCTTTCCCATCTTGCCAATTTGACAATTCTTGCATAGACCAACCTCAAGTTTCTTTATGTTAGGAATACCTCTTACTTTACTAAATTTACTTATTTTCACCAAGTTATCAAAGTTCACATGACACAACCTTCTATACCATAACCAAATTTCTTCTACTTGAGAAATACAACATGAACATTTACCAAGTTTAAGATAAAACAAGTTACCTTTTGTTTGATTGCTTGATCCAATCAGCTTTCCTTTGCCATCCAACAGTCTTGCTTTTCCATGCATGAATTCCACTTTGAATCCATTATTGAGTAGCTATGCCACACTCAGCAGATTGTGTTGTAGTCCTTCTACCCAATATGCATTATCACATACAAGTTCTTTGGTTAGTGAGATTCTCCCTTTTCCTTTTATGCAACAAGGTTCATTATTACCAAACCTCACACTACCACCATCATAGTCTTCAAAATGTTCAAACTTAGTTTTATCACTAGTCATATGATGAGAACAACCACTATCTATAATCCATGTATCATTTTTGCTCATATGAGAAATAAGTGCCATTTCCTCATCATTATCAAATTCATCCTTTATAGTAATGTAAACAATTTTCTCTTCTTCTTCATCATTAGAATCATTAGAATTGTTAGCCATGAAACATGTTTTCTTACCTTTGTCCTTGAATGATTTGAAGTCTTTCTTGCCATTTCACTTGTGACCTTTCTTCTCATCCTTGTTCTACTTATTTGGGCATCTAGCTACAATATGTCCAATTTCTTCACAAGAAAAATAGATTAGAGGAAACTTACCTTTGTATTTCCCTTTGCCTCTTGAATATTTACTTGCTAGTAGAGCTTTAACCACCTCAAGATCACTATCTAAACTCTGTTCCGATTCTTCTTCACTATCTGACTGAGGATCCTTTATCTTCTTACCTTTCTTCTAGAGTGAAAGCTTGGTTTAAAATGCTGATTCAATGTTCTTGGTAGCTACAACATAATTATCATAGTTATCTAGCTCAAATGCAGTCAATATTCCAACTATAGCCTCTAAATTTATCTTATGAATTTCTTCACATCTTCTTTCTTGAATTTTAGAAACTTTGATTACATAAATGAGAAGTAGTGTTCTAAGAACTTTACTTATAACTATTTCCTGCTTGATATCTCCTCCAGATGCTTTGTGTTAGAGTAAATAATTAATATCTAATTATTTATTCTATTGCTTAAGCTTACTTAGGTCATGCATTTATTTAATACTTTTGTATTTAATGCATGTAGTGGTTAGTTGTTGACAACTCGGGAGTTTTCTCCTTTTTTAGCATATTCCACTTTTTGTGGATGTGTGCTGAGTTGTCAATCTTATCTTCTACCTCCTTCCAGCTTGTTCTACAAGCTTCCTGGAGCTCTTTATATTCGGGCTCTCTCTCATTGTAATTGATCATCACATCATCTCTTATTTTTGCATCCTCTTAATGCTATTTTGCTTCCAGCATTTGCATTACTCTCTTGGAGACTAACTCTATGATGCTATTTTGATTTTGTATCATTTGCATTCATAGTTTAGATATTTACTCTTTGCACTAGTTTTCTGGGTTATTAATCTTTTCAGATCCTAACATGGTATCAGAGCTTTTCTATGTGCAAGAGTAGATTTTAGTTTCCTTATTTGAGAGATTTGGGAGGGGGGCAAATAAACTTTATTGTAGTTTTTTGAAAAACAAAGTATGCTCTTCTCTTGCATCTTTGGATGATCCTGAGAATCAGAAAAGTTTTGACAAAAATAGTTTTTCTCTGGGGTTTCAATCTCAAATTTGACAAGCAACTTGCATATTTGGAGTTTTTAATCAGTTTTGCAGGTTCCAGCATGCCATTGATGGACTTAAGAAGCTGATCCAGCATTTGCATGTCAAATTTTGGTTTCTGGGGTCGTTTTCTGATTTTTGGAGCCGTTTTTTACTGTTAAAGGCGTCTGATTTACACTACAGCAACATCTTCTGTTCATCAGCAAGAAAAACGCTTTCTGGGTTTTGTTCGCAGCCCCGAAAAACCATCTGGGTATCTTTTAGATTTTGCATGCAAGTTGTAGATTTTTTAAAATCGAGCATGCAAAGCTACAGCCATACCCCTCTCCGTTGGCAGCCGCAGATCTGAATGCAGTTTTCAAATGTCTCGTTCTTGCTCATACGGACTCCGATTTTGATGATTCTTGTTATGAACTTGGCTATTTTTTTGTGCTCTATCCACTAATGGAGTTAGTTTTTGATTTTCATGCATGAATTCTTCAGAAATTGCAGATTCTCAGTCGTGACTGTGCACAGTTCTCGTTTTGGAAACTTCGGAGGATCATAACTTTCTCATACGACCTCGTATCGAGGCAATTCTTTTTTTGAAAGTGCATGATTTTTTGAGTAGATCGCAGTGGTGCTATTCGTTTCCTTGATTATTGTGCCCAAATTTCACTTTTAACATATGCTCTTCATGAGGGTTTGTAATGCATTGAAATCAAGACCTACTTGTGGTTTTTTGGCCATAACTTTTGCATATGGAGGTATTTTTTCGATCCAAAAGAAGCGTCGAAAAGCTGGTTCTGAGACAGAGATACTGGTATAGGTTTTTTTTGAGTTTTGATACAGTTTGGTTGCCTATTATGGCAATCAAAGTTAGATGTTCTATTTTGCACTCCGGGAGGCGTATCTTGAGCTTCCGATCTCCGTTTTTGGACTTCTTTATATCGCTGGAAAACTCTTTCTGTGCTCTTTCCAGTGATGTTGGTTGTTGTTCCAGATTCTGTTCCAGACACATCCTATTCAGTCTTTTGCATTTTAGCATTCTGGTGGATATTCTGTTTGTTTCAGGTCCGGAGATCGATTTTGTTGCTTCAGTTGCTTCGTTTTGGGCTTTACCTTCTGTTGTTTCAGCCTTATGTCTTTTTTGATCATTGTTGATATTCATTGTAAGCATCTTTATGCAACGCACTGAGATAAAGTGCCACTCTTGCATTTCGGGATCCTTTTCATCATTGTGATTCGTTGTACTCGCACTATTTTATAAAGTGCCATGGGGGGGATAGTTGTTTGCCGCTTATAGGCCCTCTTTCTCTAATTCCTCATGCAGTGTCGATGACACGGGCCTTTATTTGTGTTTGTACCTCACTCTCGATGTGTTTGGCTCCTGTGTTGTAGGAGATTTTTAGCCCATCTTTTCAGCTGCCTGTCACCTCACCTACCTTAAGGGGAGGTTATATTGTTGTTCTATGCTTCTTTGGTTGATGGTTTGTGCCTTCTATTTCCATGGAGGTTCCTTTGGTTGATGGTTCGTGCCTTCTATTTCCATGGAGGTTCCTTTGGTTGATGGTTCGTGCCTTCTATTTCCATGGAGGTTCCTTTGGTTGATGGTTCGTGCCTTCTATTTCCATGGGGGTTCTACAGATCAGCATTTTGACAGATTTTTGCGGTTCTTCATGCTTCAGTGATGCTGCTTCTTCATGATCACTCCTTGTTCCTATTTTAGGGGACAATTTCCCTAGCGGGAGACTTCTTCAGTTCTTCACTAGGTTCTTACCTCTTTTTGGGGGAGGGTTTTTCCCATGTGATTTTCTCTCTTTCCTCGCTTACAGAGGTTGCATTCTTCTTGCATTGTACTTGGGTACCTAAAATGGCCTCGTTGCCGGGACCCATTATGCATTCATCTTTGTTTTGTGAGCTTAAGGCATTTCCCTAAGTTGCACTTAAGGGGGGGTGTTAGAGTAAATAATTAATATCTAATTATTTATTCTATTGCTTAAGCTTACTTAGGTCATGCATTTATTTAATACTTTTGTATTTAATGCATGTAGTGGTTAGTTGTTGACAACTCGGGAGTTTTCTCCTTTTTTAGCATATTCCACTTTTTGTGGATGTGTGCTGAGTTGTCAATCTTATCTTCTACCTCCTTCCAGCTTGTTCTACAAGCTTCCTGGAGCTCTTTATATTCGGGCTCTCTCTCATTGTAATCGATCATCACATCATCTCTTATTTTTGCATCCTCTTAATGCTATTTTGCTTCCAGCATTTGCATTACTCTCTTGGAGACTAACTCTATGATGCTATTTTGATTTTGTATCATTTGCATTCATAGTTTAGATATTTACTCTTTGCACTAGTTTTCTGGGTTATTAATCTTTTCAGATCCTAACACTTTGATTGCACTAACACTTGCTTTAACTCTTTCAACATATTTTGCAATGTTTTTATCTTCTCTCATCCTCATCTAATCAAATTGACCTCTTAAACTTTCTGCTTTGGCTCTTCTCACATTATCATTTCCTCCATAGATTTCCTTTAGCTTATTCCACATTTCAAAAGTAGTTTTATAATCCTTGATATCATCAAATTCTTCATAAATTAGGGTAGATGCAATATCTATCTTCATTTTGTTGTGAGTCTTCTTTTCAACAATATCATTGATAGATAATGTGCCAGAAGATTCTACATATGCTTCATCCAGATATTTTAGTCTTGTATCTCCAATGGAAGCTAGATGAAGTGTCATCAATCCCTACCATGCTAAGAAGTTGTCCCTATTAAGTCTTAGAATTTCCCTCTTGTAAGACATCCTAATCTTTAGCTTAGATCTTTGAAATATTTTCCTACAAGTACCAAAATCTCTGATACCAATTGTTGGAATTATAGATGGAGTAAATGAGTAGGGAGGGTGAATCAGTTACCACAAAAAAAATCTCCAGATCCTTTAGATGTCAAACAAGTTACTTACTACTGTCACTTGGTAAACATTCACAAAAATGTTGTAACTCGGTAGATTAACTTGTTACTGATTTTAAGTATTCACAATTATTAACATGCATGCAAAAGTAAATAACATGAACACAAGAGACACCAAATTTAACATGGAAACCCAATATGGGAAAAACCACCAAGTAAATAGCTACCAATTTTCACTCTTCTAAAGTGAGCCCTATTAGGAGCCAACCCTATTAAAGGTTACAAAACACACTATTCGGAGTGACTTGGTTAGAGGATTTAATCACCCTACTAGGAGTGGCCTTGCTAGAGGTCTTTAGAATAATTCAACTAAACTATCCACTTTGTTAGAGGGTTTACAAAATGGCTGTTAAACCAAATCTATTAAGAGATTTAGGAAATATTGTTACAATGGTGATAAAGTAACAATAAGTGACCTGAATGAGATGTAACTGAACTTTGTTGATATAGATCTCTACTTTGCTTCAATAGATCCTCACTGATCGAATACAACTCTACTTCTCCTCAAGGATATCTGATCCTTTCTCAAAATTCTCTTCCACTACCTCTTCACACAATTAGCTCATTGCATACTTGTTACTTACAATTAGAATCCACAACTTGATCTTTTATTTATACATTACAAATTTTCAAGTTGGTTCAATTACAAGTTACATTTAACAATAAACCATACATCAGTTGCCTACAAATATTACACTAAACAAATATACTTTATTTTCAAAAACAATGAAATTCTTCATTGGCTGACCCTGCTCAGTAAACACTACTCTAGAAATAATTTCCTTAGTTAACCATCTCAACTCAGTTAAGACTACAAATTATGTGAAATCCTTTGGTTTCCAAGTGAACTCAGTAAGAATAAAATTTCCTTCGTTGACCATGAGAGCTCAATAAGAACTATTTTTTGCCACATTTTCCTTTGATAACTAGGTAAGTTTGGTAGATGTTGAATCTCCTTTGTTAAACTTGGAAGCTCGGTAACAACTATCTACACAAGATAAAGTCTGAGAATGCTTGGTAGATGTAATAAATATTCTTTTCTAACCTTCTAAGCTTGGTAAACTCTGATTGATAACTGATATGATGTTTGTGTAACATCAAAGACAATACACAATTGAACAATTGTATCCAACAATGGTTTTGGACACAAAGCTAGTGAATGTTATAGGAAACCTAGATTTAAAAATGATAATGGTAGAATGTTTATAGTTACTAACCCTATAGATAATACAGTTCTAAGAAAAGGAATCAAGTGTTATAAGTAAAACAAATTTGAACATATTGCTAGAGATTGTAGATTACAGATCAATCGACCAAGACCTAGATATTGAAATAATGTGATAGTAAGTTAGATTTGCAACTAATTGGCACACACAAAAAAATTTTGTACGATGAACACTGTGAGAATACCAAAAGACATGAGAAAAAACATGAAAAACCCAAACTTTAGAAGAAATATGAACAACAATGTCAGAAGGAATGATAATAACAAAAATAGTCAAAAAGAAAGTGTAGAAGATCTTAATGAAACATTTTTTAGAGTTAAGGATCCAACAATTTCATATGTTGTGGTAGAAACTCAGTCAAGTGAAACACTTGAAAATAAGATGAACTCAATAATTTTTGCTAACCAACCCTTATCTATTTGAACAACTTATTTCGTAATTAACAAAAGGAAATTATCATCCAAAATTTATTGGAACCCTTTAAAGGCCAAGAGTTGAGACTTGCATAGTTAATTTGAGGTAGATAAGGATGCAAGGAGGCTATGTTTAAGTTTGCATGAATTTTTGAGTTCATATGTGAGTGTGCAAAGAGAAGGAAGTTCTTTGGTTATCAATAACAACTTTTTGATGCTTGCATACTAGTGCAATTAATGCAAAAGTTAACTAGAAGTGATTTAAAGGTCAAAGTTAGATTTGTTTGTACCAATTTATTATGTGAATAATTAAGGAGCACTTAAAGGTGAATTTAAGAGAGAATTGATGTGAATTGATGAAAATTTTGAAGGTGATTATAGTGATCCCTAAAACCATAATTTCTAAGGCATTAATGATCTTGTGAAGTCAAATTGTGAAGTTTTCTTCAATATTATATCTGTTAAGATGGAAGAAGAAATGATTCATAATGTAGAAGACTTCCCTAGACCTAAGCTAAAGATAAACCCTATTCCACCATTGGAGGATGACCCTACAAAAGCATTTTCACAAACCTCAGATGGAGTGTTGTATCTAGAAGACATTGGTAGATACACTAGATGAAAACATGAAACTATAGTCTAGAAGGAAACATTTGAAATAAATTTGATGAAATTTAATGTCAAAACATGTCATTCAAGGAAGGTTTTGAACACCTAGGTTAGAATGAAGTAGTTAAGCATATGTTTTACTATGAATTCAACAATAATGAATGGATAGAGATAATTCTCAATAGAATTCATCATGGGATGTTCTGGATGGGAGATAATGTAATTAAAATTTTAGCCAACCTTATTAATGAAAATATTGGTTTGAGTAATTAAGGCTCCATCCCATTGAATGAAAATAATGTGAAGAAAATTGTAATAGAGAACACCAAATCAACCTACAATGGAAGAGGCATAATTGTTAGTAAGATAACACAGGATGATGCAAGATTTCTTGTAATATTATTACATTTAACCTATGTTATAGTTCAAGATATGATAATATTGCAACTAGATATGTGCATGTTGCTTATGTTAATTTGTGGTGACTTATCAAGGAAGCATGGCCAACATATGGCCGACATATTGTAACCCTAAAGTGGAAAAAAATACTTGTATAAAAAGGATTAGGGTTAGGTATCTTTCAATATATGTGATGCAAAAATTTCTTCTTGTGGTGGTGTTGAGCTATAAATGATTACAAATTGTAATCAGGTGGTAATTATTGGATCATAATAATATTGGACTTGATGTTTGGTGGATGTAGCCCAGGGTTTGGTGAAGCACATTAAATGTTGGTGTCTTGTGTTCTCTTCTATGAGGTTTATTATTTTTTGATATTGTTTATATTTTCATGTAATTGTTATTTATGTCTATGGTTATTCCTAAAAAGTGGTATAAGAGCAAGGTTATTTTCATTTATCCTTTGCAAGAAAGTCTCATTGTTGATTCGGAGTCTCATAATTGAGTGGGAGCTATGGTAGACAAGGATAAGCTAAAAGTGGAGAAGTTTAATGTGAATAACTTTCAATTTTGGAAGATGAACATGGAGGACTATCTTTATAAAAAGGACTTATCTAAGCCGTCTAAAAGAAAAAAAAAAGAAACAAGGAACTATGATAGACGAGGACAGGGAGATTTTAGATAGAAAGGAACTTGGAAGTATCTAATTATGCTTGGCACCACCAATGGTATTTAACATTACAAAAGCGATGAGGATAGAAGAGTTGATGGAAACCATAGCGAAATTGTATGAAAAGCCTCCCACTTAAAATAGAGTATTTCTCATGAAGCATTTATTTAATATGAAGATGGAAGAAGGTAGATCTATTGCAAATAATTTAAATGTGTTTAATACTATTAATAGTTAGTTATCTTCTGTGGGTATTACTTTTGATAAAGAAATTAGGGCTCTCTTGATTTTGTTTTCTTTGTCTAAAAGCTAGAATGACTTGGTAATGCCTATGAGTAATTATGTTTTTGGATCTAATAGGTCATAAACTTTGATGATGTAATTGGTGTTATTTTAAGTGAGGAAACTCATAGGAAACCTTAGGTAGATCTATATCAGAAAGTAATTTGAATGCACAAAGAAAAGGCAGAATGATTGAGAGAGAAAATAATTCTAGAAATCATGGGAAATAAAGAGGAAAGTCAAAGGGGAAGAGATCTCAATCTAGAGGACTGACAGATTGCTAGTACTATGGGAAACTAAGGCATAAAAAAAAAGATTGTTAGACTCAAATGAACAATGAAGGAGATAATCCTAAAGGGAACAAGGAAGAATATATGGTAACTAACAAATCCATAGCATATTCTTTGCTTCTATCTTTAGAAAGTGTTGATGAGTCATGGGTTTTAGATTCTGGTGCTCCATTTCATGCTACACCTCATAGAGGTTATTTTATTGATTATTTTCAAGGGGATTTTGGGATTGTTTATTTGGGGGATAATGAACCCCATCAGATTGTTAGAAAGGGAAAAGTTAAGATTAAGTTGTAGAATAGGAACCATTGGCTACTACATGAGGTAAGACATGTTCCAAGGTCGAGTAGAAATTTAATTTCAATAGGACAACTCAGTTATGAGGTTGTGTAGTTATTTTTAATGATAAAAATTGGAAGGTTTCAAAAGGTTCCCTTATAGTAGCAAGGGTTGTGAAAGTAGGCACCTTATATCTTTGTATATGTCATACTATTCCTTCTACTTTGGTTGTTTCAAAGAAAAATGAATGTTCAGGAACAATTGTTGCAGTTGAGAAGGGAGAACAAACTGTTGTTGTAGATTCTAGTACAATGTTATGGCATAATAAACTTGGGGAGATGAGTGAGAAAGGTATGAAATTATTTCATTCAAAGAAAGTTTTACTAGTTCTAAAATGTGTTAATTTAGATTTCTATGAAAGTTGTGTGTATGGAAAATAAAAGAGAGTGAGGTTTGTGAAGGGTGAGAAGGAAAATAAAAGTAAGAGATTAGAGTTTGTGCATATAGATGTATGGGGACTAGTTCAAGTATCTTCCCTTGGTGGCTCTCATTATTATGTTACATTTATTGATGATGCAACAAGAAAATTATGGATTTATTTCTTTAGACAAAAATCTAATGTATTTGAAACTTTTAATAAATGAGATTGCTTGGTTGAGAATGAGATTGGTAAGAAATTAAAATGTCTTAGATCTAAAAATGGTGGTAATTATTGTAGTCATAAATTTTAATATTATTTCTCCACTAATGGTATTTGTAGAAAGAAAACTATTTCAAGGATTCCATGGGAAAATGGAGTAGATGAATGCATGAATAAGACTATAGTGGAGTGTGCAAGAAGCATGAAGTTGCATGCAGGGTTGCCTTTAAACATGTGAGTAGAGCCTATTAATACTAATGTATATTTGATCAATAGAGGTCCCTCTACTCCTTTGGGTTGTGCTATTCCAGAGGAATCATGAACTATTAAGAAGGTGAGTTATTCTTTTCTCAAAACCTTCAGTTGTGAAGCATTTTCTCATATAGAGTCTAAAGATAGAACCAAGCTAGAAGCTAAGTCAAAGAAATGTGTATTTGTTGGTGTTGGTGTAAATAAGTATTCACTATTTACACTTTACTTAAGTTTACTTAGGTTAATGAATTATTTTATTATTTATTTAGGTGAGACACTTAGGAGTTTGTATACTCTCATGAGTTGTCATGTTGACAACACTAGAGTAAGCAACTCTAATTCAACACATGGTGTCTACAACACTAGAGTTTGCATCATTTACTAAGTTGTCATATAGACAACACAGTTATTTGCACTCCCATTTTAGCACATGTTGTCTACAACATTGTTTTGTGTGCTACACTTTTGTAGGCTTATTATCTCATCATCACACTTACTTCTGTGCTTAGTGGAGGATAACCCATATTTTGTGGACATGTGCCTAGTTGTATGACTTATCATGTTGCTGACTTCTATGCATTCTAGAAGCTTTCTAAAGGCCTTTATATATAGGCACTCCTAGTGTACTTTCAAAGTAATATTGAATGAATATATCATCATTCTGATCATACTCTTTCTTGTCTACTATTGTGCTTGTTTTTGAGCTCCTTGATCATGGGTGAATTTACCCTAAGAAAAATTCTTACATGGTATCAAAGCTTGAGGAGATTCTCTTCACCACCTATTTGAGACCACTTTTTCTTTAGCACCTTGACCCAAATCTAGAGAATCTACAAAAAATGGGAGTGTCTAGAGCCAAATCAGCCTTGCCATTGTGTTTGGAACAATGATTCACTGAAGATTGACTATAAATTTGCCTATGCTCAACTAAAGTTGATCATGAGGCAAATTTTTTTTGCAAACTGACACTTGATGGCATCAATTTGCAAATGGGTATGATCTATTTGATCTACACATTTCAATTATTTTAAATCTAAATTTTATTCTTTGCATTAATTTTTTTTGAATTTGTGGATATTTTTAGAAAGAAAAATTGACTAGTTGGATATTTTTCTTATAAAGTCATCCAAGTTATAAAAACCCATGAATGTGGGATTAAAATTTCAAAACTGGCATTGAGAATTCAGCAAACCAACCATCGTAGTTTACCATGGCTCCCATGAAATTGAATTTGATAGGCTACTAAATGTCACGGTGGTAGACATAAGCGAGCATCGTGAACAAACTCCAATGATGACATTCACAAGCCTCCAGACTGGAATCGATTTACAAATTTCCTAGTATTTATTCCAAGTTTTTTAGCATGTTGTGAATCATTTTCTGGCATCACAGTCACCATACCATATAGGCCACACACATGAATCCTATCATGACACGTGGCATAACCTACAACATCCAAACACATCATTAGTAAAATCAATATTCAAGCCAGTGACTTGTCAATAGTATACATGGAAAGCCATACCAAAATGTCATTTTTTCCATAGAGTGATGATGTCATCTTGATGTCATGCCTACACCATTTAAGTTTCTAGGTATGTTGATGTCATCTATTGTTGAGCTTAAATTTGACAGCTATCTAACCAGCATTCAAGGGAAAAAAATAATTACTATGATGATTGTATGGCCATCAAATTTAACCCCATCTTTTGCTGATCCAACCCATCTCCAAATTGACTTTTGATTTTCTAGTCCAACTTTGGGAGGCCATATCTCAATAATCCATACTCCAAATCAGGTGCTATTTTTAAAAAAAATTGGTAGAATCTCTTAAAATTTTAAGTGGTGTAGCTATTTTATAGTTTTGGTGCACGAATTTGTTAGAAATTGCATCTTTTGGTGACCATACCTATCCAATCCTACATTTTGCAACTTCCAATGCTCTATACAGGCTCATCTAGACTTGAAAATAGGTTCAATTTTTTTTAAAGTGCATTATTTTTCGTCTACTTTCTAGATCTAAAATTAGATTATAGGGTTGTCTAGAAAAAGGTGTCATTTTTAGAATTAGGTCCTTTTCTACATTGTAATACTTTGATATATCTTCAGAATTGTTGTATATCTGAGATACATTGTAATATTCTAGTTTTGAACTCCATAAGGAGGTTGAAATAGGAAAAATCAAAATTCCACTAAGGCCAACATTGGTTAGTGGCCATTGTAAATGCACTACATATAAAGTGCCAAAAGTATCTCTCTCTTTTTTGCGGGGGGGTGGGGTGGGGTTCTTGATTTAGTGAAAAGTGGGGGTGTTCTTTGTGTTGTGTTCCTCTTTTTCTATATATTTCTTTCATTTTCTATATTATGGGAAATTTTACATTTCCAAAATTAACTCCACATAACTATGCTACATGGTCCATTAAAATGTGGTGTCATTTAGTGCAGAAAAGAGTTTCGCAATATGTAGATGGTACCCTTCCTAAACCAATAGGTGATCAAGTATCTAGCAATGAAATCTATGCTTAGGTACAAGTAGATAGTAAATCCCTAGGTGATATTTTTTGGGGGGTTGAAAACAAGATCATATATCAGATTCAGAAGTCTCATACATCCAAGGAAGCTTGGGATACCCTCAAAAACCTATATGATAAAGTGTCTAAAGAGGATGTTTTCAAAATTGAAGATGAGCTAGTCTCCTTAGATCCTAAGTCATTTCATTCTATATATAATTTCATCATTAAGGTGAATGAACTAAGTAGAAAGATTAATGATTGTGGGAGTCCTATCGAAGATGACCAATTGATCTATCTTATTCATAATAAGCTACCATACTCCACATTTGTTTCTTCTTATAACACCTCAAAGACAACATTAGGGTTTTCCTATTAGAAAGTCTCTTTTGATCACTATGCTAATCTATTGGATAGAGAAGAAAAGAAGTTTAAATCAATGAAGATTCTCAATTCATCTAAGTCTAAGGCATTGGTGACCAATAATGAGGGTTCTCACAATTTCGCTAGTCAATCTTCAAATAAAGGAAAGGACAAGAATAAGAAGTGGTAGAATAATAAATCAAAGGATGCAGAAAAGACAACACCACAATCAAATCAACAAGGCAAGTATTCCTTTAATTCAAACAAGAAGGGTGACACTAATAGGGTGAAGAAAAAATGTGCCTATTGCAAGAAATTGGGTCATGAAGAACATGAGTGTTATCATAAAAATATTGATGAGTTGATTACTATCATGAAGAAACATAATGTTCCACTACCTAATGCTTATATGGAGAAATTATCTTCTTCATATTCAAAGGGAAAAGAGTAATCACTCATGGTAAATTCAAATTCTTCAACGAAATGGATTCTTGACTCAGGTGCCTCACATCATATCGGTTCTTTAAAAGGAGATTTTTCTTCATTGAAGTAGTCAGAGGCACCACACATCTTTGTGGGAGATGATACAAAAATGGAAGTTGAAGGGAAAGGAAATGTATAAATTGAAAATGGAGAGTTCAAAGATGTTCTCTATATTCCAAACCTAAATTCTAATCTCCTCTCAATTTACCAAATCACTCATCTTTGAGATGGTCATAAAGTTGACTTCCTTTCTAACTTAGTAAAGGTATGTAGTCTCAAAGATGATTCATTGGTTACAATGGGGATTGTTAATCATGACAAAAGGTTGTATAATTATTTTTCCCACTCTATACCCAAGTCTCCTTCACAAGCCTTGTTGACTCAATCCAATTCACAAACCAAATTATGGCATGAGTGGTTTGGTCATCTTTCCTTCCATTATCTTCAACAAATTTGCTCAAACAAAATGGTGAAAGGTCTAGGTCTATAACCAATTTCCCAAGGTGAATATTCAATAGGTTTAGTGGATATGCATCTAGAAGAGAAGTTACATAAAGGGAAGTCTTCAAGAGTACCAATTATTCTTCAGTTGGTTCACATAGTACTAGTAGGTCCTTTTGCAGTGATATCAGTTAGCCAAAGTCACTATATATTTACTTTCATTAATGAATTTTTACACTACACATGGGTCTACTTTCTTCAACATAAGAATAAAGTATTGGACAAGTTTATAGCCTTTGAGAATCATGTTGAATAGAAATTAAGGAAAGTCATCAAATTTATTCAAATGGACAATGAATGTAGATATGTGAACAAAAGACTTAAAGACTCTTGCAAACTTGAGGGAATTGATCTTTAGAATCCACAAGCATTTAGTATGTATAAGATAGATGTTACAACATTGAGGATACAAACTCTTAAATCTATGGCAAGTTGCATGATACAAGCCAAATATCTAGATCCATCACTTGAAGTCAAAGTGAAGCAATCACTAGTGCCAATCACATACTTAATAGGTCTCCTCATCCTACCTTAGATAGAAAGAGTCCTTTTGAGATATGGTGTGGTAGAAAACTAGTTGTGACACACTTTAGACTCTTTAGTTGTCTAGCATGGGAAAATATATCTTCTAGGGGATGCATACAAACTTATGGATCCTAAGGCACATAAGATCTTTGTTGAGAAGGATGTACACTTTGAGGAAAGTTCACCTAGCTTATCCTCTAGTCTTCTCCACACATCATACTTTGTGGAAACTGATAGTGACACTAGAAATAGTGCTTGAACATATTTAGATATGTGGGGTTCTATCAATAATTACAATGAGAGGTCATGACATTAGCATACTCCACATGCATATATTGCCATAGTGATAGGTGCTACACAGTAGGGTACTCCTTGTCTTCCAACTCCAGCAATAGAGGATGATTACATGGTAGATATTTCAATTTTTTTCATGGAGTCACACATAGAAGACTTAGGGGACATCATTGATGATGTACATCTTCTCTTTGATGGAGAAGATTCTTCTTCAGTTGTTGTGAGGACTCACTCTGACCTTCATGTCCATTCTCTACATGATCGATCTTCATAGGTTGATGTGATTGTGGATACTTATGTACAATAGTTATAGGAGGTTTGTTTATCAGTTGAGGAGATAGTACATTCCTTGGGATAGGTTCTAAATTCATCCTCCATAGGGACAATTGAATAGGTTTCAAAGGCATTAGTTATCATCATGATTCTTTCCACACACAATAGAAGCATCTCAATTGTACCTATGGTATTGTTTCTTCCCAAGGGGACGATTACTATTCAATAGTCATACATCACATCAGAGTAGCTCACTAATCAATACTCTTCATTTGGGGGGGAGACTACCTTGTCTCTCTTCTTCAACTCTCTTGTGTTGGGGGGGGTGGATGTTTTCCTTTTTTGGGATTGTGTTCTTCTCATATTTCTCTATTGTACATACTTGATGACATGGGATGTCTTGATTACTCCATCCATCCATGCATCTAGTTTTTCATATCTCTTTTTGGGGGGAGGGTTTTTCCCATGAGTTTTTCCCTCTTTCTCCACTTTATGAGAGATTGCATTTCATTATGTACTTGGGTACCTAACATGGCCTATCAGCTAGGACCCATTATTCATTTCATACTAGATTTTGTAAACTTAAGCGCATTCCCCTAAGTTTCACCTAAGAGGGGGTGTTGGTGTACATAAATATTCACTATTTACACTTTACTCAAGTTTACTTAGGTTAATGCATTGTTTTATTATATTATATTATATTATTATATATTTAGGTGAGACACTTAGGAGTTTATGTACTCTTATGAGTTGTCATGTTGACAACACTAGAGTAACTCTAATTTAGCACATGGTTTGTACAACATGAGAACCTACATCATTTACTAAGTTTTCATGTAGACCACACAATTATTTGCACTCCCATTTTAGCACATGTTGTCTACAACATTATTTTGCATGCTACACATTTGTAGGCTTATCCTCACATCATCACACTTACTTCTGTGCTTAATGGAGGATAACCCATGTCTGGTAGATGTGTTCCTAGTTGTATAACTTATCATGTTGCTAACTTGTATACATTCTAGAATCTTTCCATAGGCCTTTATATACAAGCACTCCTAGTGTACTTTCAAGGTAATATTGAATGAATATATCATCATTTTGATCATACTCTTTTTGGTCTACTATTGTGCTTGTGTTTGAATTCCTTGATCTTGGGTGAATTTTCTCTAGGAAAAATTCTTATAGTTGGATATGGCATTGATGAATTTTTTTATAGGCTTTGGGATTTTGAAAAACAAAAAATTGTAAGAAGCAAGGATGTCATATTTAATGAGAAAGTGTTGAATAAATATTTGTTGTAGCAACGTGAGAAGAAAGAAGATCATTAGGTAGTGTTGGATGATACTCTAAAAGATGATGTTCCAAAAATTCTTCATGATCTGCAACAACAAATACCACACACACCAGTGACTATTAGATGGTCCACAAGTCTAAGTAGACCTATAGAAATATTTTATCCATCTTTGAATTATATTTTACTTCTTGATGTTGGTGAGCGTGAATGTTATGATTAAGCTATGAAGGTGGATACTAAGATTCAATGGGAGTCTAATTTGGTAGACAAAATGAATTCCTTGCTGAAAAGTAAGACTTGGGATTTATGCAAGTTTCTTATAGGTAAATGGGCTTTACTTAATAAATGGTTTTAAAAGTTGAAAGAAGAGGATGGAGGTAAGAAAAGATTTAAAGCCAAGTTAGTTGTAAAATGATTTGCACTAAAAAGGTGCATTGATTTTGATGATGTATTCTCTCCTATTCTTAGAATGATTTTTATTCGTACTATATTAAGTATTGTGGCTACTGAAAATTTGTATTTGGATCAGCTTGATGTTAAAATGACCTTCCTTCATGATTATTTGGATGAATAGATAGATGAGGGTAAGTTGAAGGTGGAGAAGTTTAATGGGCAGAACTTTCAGTTTTGGAAGATACAAATGGAGGACTATCTTCATTAGAAGGATGTATGGAAGTCATTAAAAGAAAAAAAATAAAAATGAGGAACTATGATAGATGAGGACTGGGAGATTTTAGATAGAAAGACACTTGGAAGTATCCAGTTATGCCTAGCACCATTGGTGGCATTTAACATTACAAAAAGGATAATGATGGAAGAGTTGATGGAAACTGTAGCAAAATTGTATGAAAAGCCCTCCACTTCAAACAAGGTATTTCTCATGAATCATTTATTTAATATGAAAATGGCAAAAGGTGGATCTATTCTAGATCATTTAAATGACTTTAATACTATTACTAGTCAATTATCTTCTGTGGGTATTAATTTTGATGATGAAATTAGGGCTCTCTTGATTTTGTATTCTTTTTCTAAAAGCTGAAATTGCTTGGTAATAGCTATAAGTAATTCTATTTTTGGATCTAATACCTTAAACTTTGATCATGTGATTAGTGTTATTTTGAGTGAGGAAACTCGTTGGAAAACCTCAGGTGGATCTACATTAGGAAGTGTTTACACTTTGGGGACTCTACTACTGACTTAGAGTGATATGTTGACTTAGATTTGGTAGGGGATATTGATACCTAGTGAAGTACTAGATGTTATGTATTTACTGTTGATGGGGTAGTTGTGAGATAGGTTTCTTGATTGCAAAAGGTTTAAAATGCATTGTCTACTACAAAGGCAACCAAGGAGATGATATGGCTTTAGTTCTTCTTGGAACAATTGAGACATCCATAGGGGGATAATTATTAGTTTGTAGATAGTTAGAGTGCCATTCATCTTGTGAATAATTCTACTCTACATTCAAAGACAAAACACATACAGTTATGGTACTATTTCATTTGGTCAAGTTTGGATGATGGAAAATTAAAGCTAGACAAGATACATATAGATGTCAATTCAACAGATAAGTTTACAAAGGTAGTGACAAGGGAGAAGCTAAAATCCTCTTCAGCTTTGGTTGGTCTTCTAGAATAAATATAATAAAATAATAGCTAAGTCTAGGGTGGTTTTTCGATCCAATGGGAGCCCCATGTGGTAGTGCTATTGCTACAAGATCAATCTCCAAGTGGGAGATTATTGTTTAATGTGGAGCCTGATCAGTCCCCAAGTGGGAGATTGTTAGTTTGTGGTGGCTGATCAAGGAAGTATGGCCGGCATATGGCCGACATATTATAACCCTAAAGTGGAAAAATATTTGTATAAAAGGGCTTGGGGTTATGTATGTTTCAATATATGTGATGCAAAAATTGCTTCTTATGGTAGTATTGAGCTATAAGGGATTACATATTATAATTAGGCTGTAATCATTGGATCATAATAATGTTGGACTTTTTGTTTGGTGGAAATAGCCCAGGGTTTGGGTGAACCATTTTAAATCTTGGTATCTTGTGTTCTCTTCTATGCAATTTATTATTTTCTGATATTGTTTATATTTTCATGTAATTGTTATTTCTATCCATGGTTATTCCTAATAGCTTACATGATGTGTGTGGAGATAACTAAAGTGTACATGTGTGAGATTATGAGTATCCAATTGAGTAGAAACAATGAGAGGATCAAGAAAGTGAGATATCAATAGTTTAGTTTCAATCCTTGCTTGTTCACATGTTTTCCCACTTGTTAAGAAGATTTCCTTTCCTTCCAATTTTTGATTTGAACACTAGTGATAAGTGCTCTATGGAGAAGATAATATATTTACATAGGAGATATCCAATTGACAAAATTGAGAGTAGTATAGAGCTCATCATTAAGATATTTTAGACTAAAATGAAGAAAAGATTTAGGATTCCACCCTCTATTGTGAGTAAGTATGAGGAAGAGATTTTTTTCATGGTTGATACAAAATTCACCTATATTGAGGTAGTTGAGCCTATAATGCTATATGTTGACCACCTTGGTTATGAGGTAATTGAAGAGGAAGTTGAAGGATATGTGAAGGTTATTCTTAAGTCAAAGAAAGATGCTTAATTTAATAGATTTGTAACTTTTGAGGAAAACACGTAGCTAACTTATAAAGCTAAGCTTGAGAAGACAATAAAGAAGATAATAAAGGAATCACAGATAACTCAACAAGAGGTTTTAGTAGTAAAAAAACTATTTCTAGTATGAATAAGTTGGGACAACAAAAAATTATGACTGTACCACCATTGGCAACATTAGGTCCTAGTTTTGAGGCAACATCATCATTAGCCGAAGAAGTTATAGCTACTAAACCATCAACAAAATTATTTGCTTCACAATATTTAGTAGTTGAACAAGTGCAACAACAATTCATTCTACCTTCACTAACTTAGAACAATGAAGAAGAGGTGAGTATATTTGAAGTAAATAGGAAGTCTATGAGGGTAGAAAAAGTTAATAAAGAGCTCGTAGAAGCACCGAGACAAAAGAGAGTGAAGGAAATGGAAGTAGGACATGATAAAAGGTGGAATGCACTAATGTCTTATGAAGGTAAGAAACAAATATGAGGATAGGTAGCCCCTACAAAGACTCAACCATATAGACAAGAAGAAAAGGAGAAAATTGGGACTATAAACAAAGGTAAAAAGTAGTGGAAGCTAATGATTGAAAAGCTAAATTGCTTGATCATTGATGATGAAAAATTTGTACAATTGAAAAAATAATATTATTTATATAGTAGCATTACTAAATTTTAGTTGGAGAACATAGTTATTAGACATTTGATCTTGTCTAATAAGAAATTCAAAGATATTCAAGATCAAATACCAAAGGACTTGTATGAAGTATTAGTGAATCAAAAGAGAAGAGTAGTAGAAGAAGACAAGGTTATAAGAGAAAGGATGATTAGAAAGTTATGTGGAGTTGAAAATGATGATCATCTTGAGAGGATCAAGAAGAGCATTGAACCATTTTTAGACAAAAAGACATGAGCTATTCTCATAATGAGAGACAATTATGAAGATCTTAGTAAGGAAACAAAGAAAGCTATTGTATAGGTTATGACTAAAGTACAGAAGACTTCAAAAGAAAAAATAATGTCTTCATCTAAACCTAATAAAGAAGAAGCAAGCACAATGATAGGGGAGTAACCCCTACTCTTGTTATAGTATTAGCACTAGTGCCAAAAGAAACTACAATTGATATAGAAATGAAGGAGGTAGAGGATAATGTAGAAAGATAAGCACCTACATTAGAATCCCCTTTGATTATAATTGATATAGATATAATGAATGTTGATAGCATAAGAATTATTTTTGATATAACAAAAGATCCCTTCAAAGAGTATGTCCCTATTGTTGACAATTTGATAGGAGAAAAATTAAAAGAAGAGGAAAGGATAGAATAAAGAAAGATGAGGAAGAAGAAAATAAGGAGCATAAGCAGGAATACTAGACAATGGAAAAAAGAGAGATAAGTAAACTAGAAACCAATTGGAATTTATAGTTGTAGCTAGTCACTCTTATTAGAAATGCAAGAAAAGAAATACCTAGTTCCTCAAAGTCACCTTATAAGACTTTAATGAAAAACATAATGAGTTATACTCCAAAAGAACCAACAGAAGACCATGATTTGGAAATGCTAAAAAAATTATCAGTTTTGACCACTAGTAGAATAATTAAGAAAGACAAAGGTATGGAAGAAATTTAAGAGATTCTTGAGAAAATGACTAAGAAGATAAAAAACCTATTGAATATTTAGAAAACTAAGGCAAATCCATTGGGAAAGGCCACTAGAGTCTTGAAATATTTTATTAGTCACCTCAAAACCTTGATAGTTGTAGCAACAACAAAAGCACAAGTAGAATAGGATGTTGATATCTCTTCAAAGGTATGTTAGAATATTAAAGATGATTTGGCTAATCTAAACATAGGCATCAAGGATTTGAGAGGTTGAATACATGAAGGAAAATAAATTTATGAGAAATGTGTGCTAGTAGATCAATATATGAGCACCTTGTCTATACAAATCAAGGATAAGGAAGATGAGCTCAAGTCTGTGACTAGTGAACTAAAGAAAATAGATGTTCAAGTCATAAATTTAGAACATAACATTAGAAAGATCTATAATGAGAGAAGGATATTGGAAAGTAGTAGAGAGAAAACACTACAAATATTTTCTTTGTTTAGATAACACTTGTCATTGAAGATAGATATAGTGCAAATGTAGCTTGAATATTATCTAAAAGAAAAGAGATCTTAAGAACATTTTAGCTCACTAGATTTTCAAGCTAATGATCTAGCATCCTATGATTTGTGTACACTTTTAACATTGTCAAACTTAGTAAAAGCACCATGGAATGATGGATTATTAATCCTAAATAAAAAATATCACATTTGGACAACACATCAACATAAAGATGAAAAGGTAGACCCAAAATTCTGACTTGTATATATAAATTTTTAACTCACCTTTGTCATTGATGTCAAATGACAAGTAGTGATGTATAGAAAATTGTCTATATCAGGAGAGTAATGTATAAGAGTTATATATGTAAAGAAGATATAAGATAGAGTATAATCAAAGGGGGAACAATGTGTAATATTTAAATTAGGAGATATAAGGATGTAAGATGGTATAAATAGAAAATGATACACATTTTGAAAATTGTGTGAAGGTCATTGTGAAGATTCACAAATCTTGAAGTTTTTCTTATTGGGACTTAGCCAATTTTCTCATATTTTGTCATTAATACCAAAGGGGAGGATTTTTGGAAATTTTGATAGGGTAGATATCATGAGCTTGTCATATATGCAAACATATACTCAGTACAAAGTGAGCAAGCCATAAAGATAAAGTTTTGTTGAAGGACTTAGAAAATTGTCCAAGTATCATGAAGCTTATATGTCAACATAGGAACAATTTTTATTGGTGATATCACAAAGATATTATTGGTATGTGTGAATTTACCTTGTGATAGCACAATATGTTAGGATATCATATCCAAGTGCATGGTTAGTACAATTAGAGTTATTGAGGTTTTTCTAGTTGCAATACTGAGTAGACTAAACATGAAAAATTAAGGAATCATATATTTTATGTAAAGAAATTATTTTGTTTACTCAAATAATTACTTGACTAATCAATGACACCATCCTAGATGTTCATCCAAAGTTGGAAAAGTATAGTTTTTCAGTTTGGGACACGTGTGAAGGCATAAAGGATGATAGTATACAATATTATAGTTTAAAGAAAATATTTTAAATGTAAATTTTGTAGCTATTGTAATATCTATGCTATTTTTTGTGATGTGAACTTGATGATTATAGAAGAGTAAAGAAAGAGTAAGAAAAGTTGGCACAATGAACTACAAAGATCATATCAACATTGAAGATGTCAACATTAAGAAAGAGGTAATTGTATGTATACCTTTTAATATTGAATATCATTATATATTGCATATTTGGGTGGTGGATTCATCTTGCATACATTATGCAATTGTGATAACAGATCCTAATAGTGTTGAGGCTTCTAACAACCCCTATTCTTCTACCAAGGACCAAGACACTATACAAATGTAATAAACTCTAAATAGGGTCAATATCTTTCATAGGAAACTTTTAATTAGTGGATCATTTTGTGGGTACTATCCCCACCAGGGTTTTCTTTCAGCCTAGGTTTCCCTAATTAACAAATAATTGTGTTGTGTTGCATTTCTTTATGGTTGTGTTTACTATTCATATTAATTAGTTTACTTACTTATGCCAGTTATAAGATTGTTAATGATATCCATAGTTGGGAAAAAGTTTGTGAAATTAGTTATACTGTTTGTCATTTATGTCAAAGTATCTATCATGTTGTTTTCACTTGTTACCATCTTATCTAGGAAAACATTGCTGATATATGAAGATGTTAAGTAAAGTAAAAAGTATTGAAAATAATTAGTTAATTGTATATTATCATTGATGTTACACAAAATGTCATATCTTTACTAGTTAGTGTATGTCAAGCTCACTTGGATGATGAAGATAATTTCTTGTGTCTAGTAAGAATTTTAGTGTTTTCCAAGTTCAGAAGGAAGTATCTATCAAGTTCACTCGGGTGTCAAAGAGAAATTTGTAAAAGTTGCGTGTTAACCAAGATCACTCAATTAAGGAATGAAATTTGGATGTAACCAATGCTAATCAAACTCATTCAGTTACCAAAGGAAGTTTGTGAAGATGTAGTGTTAACTAAGTTCACTTGTTTAACATAGAAAAGTCTATTGAGTAGGGTTAGCTAATGAAGGAATTTTTTGTTTTGGCATATTGAGTTCAATGGATTTTTTTTTGTTCTAGCCAATTGAGGAGATGAATATTAATTATTCTATGATGTATTCAAATTGACTTGACAATGTGTAAGGTATAAATAAAAGTTTAAGTTGAGGATTGAATGTTTGGAAGTGATTGGAAGAATATAAAATGCTGAGAGGAAGTGAGTTAGGAGGATAAGAAGAATATCCCTGAGGAGTTGCAAAGATACATTTGATTAGAAAGGATCAAGTATTCAAGCCAAAATTGTGATCTTAAATCAACAATATAGTTGCATTAAAAATTAGGTCATCTAATTGTTACTCTCTAACCATTGTAGTAGTGATCTAAATCTCTTAATACAGTTGTCTTAACAACTATTTGTAAATCCTCTAACAAGGTAATATTTCTAGATTAAAGTGTCTAAAGACCTCTAACAAGGCCACTTTTAATAGGTTGATTAAATCCTCTAATAGGGTTACACCTAATAATGTGTTTTGTAACCTTTAACAAGGTTGGCTCCTAATAGGGCTCACTTTAGAAGAGTGAAAAACATAACTAGTTGCAATTGGTGGTTTTCCCAAATTGAATTTCTATGTTAAATATTGGTGGGTGTCACTTGTGTTCATGCTATTTCTTTTGTGTTTGAAACTAAGTTAAGTAAGGTTAATTATAGATAATATCCTAAGATTTGTATGTTAAGCATTTTTTGAGTTATAGATATTATTTCAGTGGTTATTGAGGTACAACATAATATTAGTATTAACTAAGTGCCTATGTGTTTGTCAAGCTATAGTATTTTGAGTAGAGTTTATATTGTGTACTAACATCTAAAGGATCTAGGATTTTATTTTATGATAACTAATTCACCCTTACCCTCTCAGTAACTCCTCTTATACTTCCAACATTGGGTATCAAAGCTTCTTGGTGCTTGTAGACAATGTTTCAAGGACTTAAGCTAAAGATTAGGAGGGTCTGAGAGCAAGTCAAGCATCTTGGAGATATAGTCTTGCTTGTTCAAGATCACTATGGCATTACCCTTGTCTGCCTTGATGATAACAATATCATTATTATTTAAAAAATCATGGAAAGCACGTGATTCTACACCAGAATTGTTGCATCTGGGTGGTTTGGCATGTCGAAGAGTGACAGCACAATCTCGCCTCACTTCTTTTGCAACCTTAGATGGGAGGGAACAGATAGCATTCTCAATCTCAAGGAGGAACTAAAAGTGAGGAATGGAGTGGGGCGGACGCAAAAAATTAAGACCCCACTTCAACAAGTTAAAAGAAAGGGGGTTGGCACAAGAAAGGTTCACAACCAACCTATTTTCCCAATCAGCCACCGAGCGAGGAGCAGAGGAAGAAGATGAATGGTCTGTGTGATATAACCCTTGGTTCTGAAATTGGTTAAAAGAAGGATTAATCTAACAAGGAGGTGAGGACCCCGCAGTGTGGGACCTATAAGAAGGATGGGGTCTATCAATAAGAGATGAGGTGGATGGTGATAAATATGAGGACGATAACAAGGAAGATATGGGGAGATCAGACTAGTTTATCATAGCCTCCGTGCGAGACCAGTGTACAGGCTGTTCAATGTTATAACTGGTGACAAGACTAGATTCAACCAAGCTAGGGGGTTGGTGAGAGATGATTTGTTGGCCATCATTAAATCAATTAAAGATAGAAGTCTCACACACACAAAGAGAGCCTGAGGGATAGTTGTGCATACTTGAGCAATCAAGTAAGGAGCCGTTGTATGAAAGTGAAAGTTGGGGATCATCCATGGGAGCAATGGATCGAAACTCTTGCGCTATAGTAGTGTGAAGCACAACTAACATAGAGTTAGATTCTAGTTGCTCAGAGTGCACCTGGGAGGACCTGGCCACTGGTAAATCTTCATGCAAAAGTGATAGACCATGCTATATGATGTGTGGTGAGTTCCTATTGTGAGCTGCACATGTTTCCTCTGCCATATGTGCCATTGCAGGAGGTTGATACCCAAGTGGGGACTATTTACTGCGACCTGCAACAACTCTGGAGCTAGACATCACATTTATAGACATATTCGTAGGCACAGAAATACCTTGGTGTAGCTCTGCAGGAGCAAAAAGGTGAGGGTGCATAGAGCGAAGGGTGCCCAAATGGGAATGATGCCAATTGTGGTATTTCTTGAGCAAGGAAAAGAACTTCTTCTTTTGTCTTCTGATGCACTCTGCTTGGTGTCTTGAAGCTCTAGCAAAAGAAGAAGTATCCAAATGAATCTATCGGTCTGGATGAAGGGAAGCAGCAAGCTCCAGATGAAGAGGCATCAATTTGGCATTGATGTGGTTGATCACTCTCCTTGTAGACTGGATGACTGATTTGAGAAGAGAGAGACCAACACGGAAGAAAATATTTTGAGTGTGCATGCTCCATAGATGGTGGTGGATACATATGAAACTCGAAAGTATATTGGAGTCTCTGCAACGCTTGAGAAAGGCTAAGTCTGTAAATTTTTTCATTAGCTTAATCCTCAACACTTCTAGTTGTTTAGCTTTGTGATATAACTCCCTCCCATGAAGGGTATCAATTAGCAGTAACAGATTTCCACAATCCATTTGTAAAGTACTAAGTTTTCTGGATTTGATTGTGTGTGTTTATTTCATCAACATTTCGGATCACACTACATGATCCATCATTAGGATAAGAAAGTGTAGGATAGTAAGATATGCAGACTGGACCTTTCTCGATAATTATAAGAAGTGAAGGGGGAAGCTCGCAAAACAATGCAATACAAAAAATAAAAATAAAAAGCTACACACACCAAAAAATATAAAAAAGAAGAAATAAAAGAAAAAGGTTAAAAAAGAAAGAATTAAAAAACTAAAAAAGAAGAAAAATTGGAATAAATAAATAGCTACATTTACATAGAAACAACAATATATATATATATATATATATATATAAATTTATAAATATATTGGCTATTATATTATAATATAGCTATATGTGTAGTGTATATTGTAAACAATTACAATAGCTAATGGATTATAATATAGCTCTATACATGAAGGAATAAATAAATAAAATAAAATAAAATAAAGAAAAAATATATAATATAATATAAATGAAATATATAAATATATAAATATATATCTATATATATATATGTATATATATTAAATAAGTAATATATATATATATATGTGTGTGTGTGTGTGTGTGTGTGTGTCTCACTTATTTCATATATATATATATATATCTTCCTTGTTATCGTCCTCATATTTATCACCATCCCCCTCATCTCTGGCAACGTCTATACAGCCACGAAAATGCACTTCCATACGAAGGAGAGGACTTTGTCAATTTTTTAAAAAGTTAGAAAAAACAATCTAAAAGAAGTGCATTTTCGTGGTTGTATAGGCACGGGCCTCGTCTCTTGCTGATAGACCCCATCCTTCTTGTAGGTCCCACACGACGGGTCCTCACCTCCTTGTCAGATCAATCCTTCTTTTAACCAATTTCAGAACCAAGGGTTATATCGTGTAGATCATTCATCTTCTTCCTCTACTCCTCGCTCAGTGGCTGATTGGGAAAATAGGTTGGTTGTGAACCTTTCTTGTTCCACCATTGACCCCCTTTCTTTTAACTTGTTGAAGCAAGGTCTTAATTTTTCACATCTGCTCTGCTCCATTCCTCACTTTTAGTTCCTCCTTGAGATTGAGAATGCTATCCATTCCCTCCCATCTAAGGTTGCAAAAGAAGTGAGGCAAGATTGTGCTGTCACTCTTCGACATGCCAAACCACCCAGATGCAACAATTAAGGTGCAGAATCACGTACTTTCCATGATTTTGTAAATAATAATGATATTGTTATCACCAAGGAAGACAAAGGTAACGCCACAATGATCTTGAACAAGCAAGACTATATCTCCAAGATGCTTGACTTTCT